>JAQGAJ010000548.1:0-14263 GCA_034689365.1 Liebstadia similis
CTTGAATACGTGGCAGTTAGAGTGCTGACCTTTGGCCTGACATCCTACCGACTGCGCCAATTGAGGTGAAATACCAAAGTCCTCTTATGATGACAAGCAGGTCTTCACTTTAGTGAGTCACAATAATCAAAGAATCGACAGAAAATAACAATAAAACATAGATTTTATTGTGTTATTCTGGTGTTAAACACATAACATAACTATAAGAATATTAATAACAAGTTTAATTAAATTTAGACATATGGTTTATAAATAATTAACAAAAATATCAGAGTTGAACATAAAATCAGTGATGGGCAAATTTATTCTTCTCACTCCCCCATCGCCATTTTGAGATTTTTAGCGCTTGTGGTAAAAATCTAATTGTGCAACATGCACATTTTGTTGTCGCGAGGGGTGTTCCAAATGTTCAATCCTGTAATTTAGATCAGATAAGATTTCGATAACTTTATAGGGGCCCTCCCATCTAGGGGTAGTTTTGGTTTTCTTCGGGTCGTTTGGAGGGATTCTTTTCTTAACTAGATCACCTATTTTGAATTTAACATGTTTGTGTTTGGAATCGTGTTGTTTCTTTTTATTTTGCTTAAAACTTTCGGTTCTTTCTATCGCTAGTTTTCTGGCTTCAGGAAGGGATGTGTCTGATTCTCCCTTCCCAAACATAAGGAATTCTGGGGTGAACCCTGTTACTGAATGGACTGTTGAATTGTAATCTTTGACTACTTCTGGAACTAATGTTGACCATTTCTTTCTAGGATGTTCTAACATTTTAATTCTGAGGCGGGTGACTATAGTGTCGTTTACTTTTTCATTTAACCCATTGGTTTGTGGTCTGTAGGTTGTGGTTAATGAATGTTTGATCTTGTTATTTTTGAGAAATCTATTGAATTCTCGGCTGATAAAGTTAGATCCATTGTCTGATAATAAGCGTTTTGGTGTATCATTTAGGGTTTTGAAAATCTTTTCTAAAACTGAAATTGCTGTACCTGCTGTGTTTTTGGGTGTAGGTATGGCCCAAGTGTACCGTGAGTGATGGTCAATTACTACCTGAATGTATTTGGCTTTCGTGTTATTAGCACTAGTTCCCATAACTACAGTGTCGATTGCGAATAATTCTAAAGGTTTTAAAGGGGTTTCTATAGGTTGCATATGTCCATAAGGAGCATGAGGTGGTATTTTCACTAACTGACATTGATGACAGGATTTGACATAATCTTTAGTTTCTTCTAATATTTTGTCCCAATAATAATATTTTGTGATAGCCTGTAGTGTCTTTGTCAAACCTGGGTGTCCTAACTGATCATGGTAGTTTTCGAAAATTGTTTGTTTTAGTGATTCTGGGATAACTATCTTGGTAATTCCTTTTCGTTTAACTGAAATTATTCCCTGGTTGTTGAAATGTTTTGTAGTAGGTGTCATATTAGCCTTTTGTTGTTCTGTTTTAATAATGTCTGTTGATATGTGTAGATTAACTGGGGCTCTTGATAAACTGTCTACGTGTTGTTGGTTTTTGCCTTTTCTGTGTTTGATTGTGTAATCATATTCGGAGAGTCTTACACTCCATCTATATAATCTGCCTGTGGGTTTCTTTATACTGAATAACCACTGAAGTGATGAGTGGTCTGAATATATGGTGAAATGTACACCCTGTAGATAGATACTAAACTTGTCTACTGCATCTATCACACTAAGACATTCTAACTCACTACTTGTGTAATTCTGCTCATGTTCATTTAGTTTTCTAGAGTAGTAGAAAACTGGATGACTGTCTTGCATAAGAATTGCTCCTATTCCTACTTTGCTCGCATCTGTGTAGAGCTCTATTGGTTTGTTTACATCAAATATTTGTAAAACTGGTTTTTGTGTCAATTTTTTCTTCAGTTCATCGAATGCTTGTTGTTGTCTATCTGTCCATATGAAATCTGAATTCTTTTTCAAAAGGGATGTTAAAGGGCTAGATATTATTGAATACTTCTCTATGTATTGTCTTAAATAATTTGAAAGACCTAAGAATCGTCTCAATTGTTTGACTGTCTTTGGGACTGGAAATTCTATAACTGATTTGATATGGGAATCGCATGGCATGACTTGGTTGTATCTGATTTTGTGTCCTATGTATTCTACTTCTGGTTTAGCGAGCTCACATTTTGATAGTTTGAGTTTGACATTGAATTGTTTTAATCTTTTGAAAACTTCCTCTAAAAGTTTCATGTGTGTCTCAATATCCTTTGAATAAATAATTATGTCGTCAATATAATTGATAGTCCCATTAAATAGGAGATCACCTAGTATTTTCTGTATGACTCTTTGAAATGTGAAAGGGCTGGACTTTAAACCAAAGGGAAGAACTAACCACTCATAGTGCCCTGACATGGTTGAGAAGGCTGTCTTATGAATATCTGATTCTTCTAATGGTATGTTCCAATAACCCCAGAAGATATCTAACTTCGTGAAATACTTGGCACCCTGTAGCTTATCTATTACTGTTTGTATCAAGGGCATTGGTTGGGTTTCGGATATTGTTATATCATTAATTTTCCTAAAATCACAACATAATCTTTTGCCCCCGTCTTTCTTATTCACCAATGTGACTGGCGAACTGTAGGGTGACTTTGATTCCCTGATTAACCCTTGTTCTAATAGCTCTTTGACTTGTCTATCTATTTCCTTCTGATCAGAGTATGAGCATCTATATGGTCTGAGATTGATAGGGATATCATTTTGAAGTCTGATTCTGTGTTTTTCAATTGTTATGCGACCCATTTTAGACTTATTTGTAGCAAAACAATCTTGGTAATTGTTAACTAGTTTGACTATTTGAGGGTCAGTGTTTGGTAGTTCTATTTTCAAAGATGAACTAGGTGAATCGATTGTATTAACTGGAAGTGGTGCTTTGAGAATAGCTTTCATATTGTGGAGTTCTAGCACTAGGGGGAATTGTTTACCTATGTTGATACCTAAGAGAAGATCATATGAGAAATTCCTCATTACATGGGCTTGGACCTTTTGTAGCATGGTTCCAATTTGTAATGGGAATTCTGTCAACCCTATGCTCTTGGTGGAACCCTTGGCTAGTGTTATCTCTATTGAACTATTTGGTTTGATTGCTAATCTGAGATATTTAGCGACTTTGTCAGATAATATATGAATCGAAGATCCTGTATCAGCTAGACCCAAGATATCGAAATCATATATTTTACACTTTATATTTATAAAAGTTTTTGTAGATTTAGTTGGAATTGACAGGAAATACTCAGCTTTTTGTTTTCCTGTGGTGATTGTGTTGTTGACCTCTTGGTCATCATTGGTTGTGTTTGTTTGTTGTTTGTCCTCTTTCTTTTGCTGACGATACGGACAGTCGGAGTTCCAATGCCATTCAGGCTGTGGTCTGTTCTCCTTCACACAATAGAAACAAGGGCCGGGAGGTCTGCGTTTCTCTCGATTGTGTGATTGGAACTTTTGTTTGAATGGTCTTGGTTGTTGTGTCGGTTTTGTATTACCGAAATTATTATGGCCTTGACGTTTGTAACCTTGTTGATATCGGTTTGATTGGCCAAATTGGGTGTTGGCTTCTAACTCTGAGGCTATTGCAAACCATTCGGCAGTTGTTCTGCATTGAGCCGTGATCATTCTCAATTTGAGATCTGTTGGTAGACCATCAGTTAGATCGGCGGCCATCAGTCTCTCGTCCATGCCGGTTTGTCTCAAATGTTTCATTTTATCGTCATAATAATCTTTCATCGTTTCATTTCCATGTAGGCGTCTGTATCGCGCGGCCATATTGGGTGCGATTAATGTTCGATTGTAGCGGTTGATCAACAGCTGACGACATTCAACCCAAGTCATTGTCAATTTATAAGGTGCTATTTCGAAACCGTAATGATCAAGAGCATCACCTTCGAGATAATTCATAAGGAATAAAATCTTATCTCTATCAGAGCTCATTGTTTCGGTAATCATTTCGAAAAGACCTATCCATGATTGTATACTTGGAGTTTCGTCTTTGCCATTGAATTTGGAAAGTTTAGGTACAAATGGATTAGTAGGGGTTTGCATTTGTTGCAAGAATGGGTTGTGTGTTGTCCCCGATTGATAATTAGGAAGAGGTACATAAACGTTACTCATCTGTGTTTGAGCTCCAGATGGTTGAGTTCTCGGTAGTGGTCCAGTCTGAGGTCCATACGACAGTTGTTGTGGTACACTTGCTGCTGATTGTCCAAGTTGTGATGATCTCACAAGAAGTACTGGGTCAGTTCCGAATGTTTGCTGTATTTGACGGACAGCCGGGTTCGGACCTGGTTCTGACTCTCTGTGTGATAGTGGTTGTCTTTGTTGGGTTTGAACATATTGTTGTCCTCCGATTGATAGTTGGTTTGGAGTCGAAGTTAATTGTTGAGCTCCAAGTGATTGAAATGTCAATCCATTGATAGGATCTGGAGGATCGGGAAGTGGACCGGAAGTTGGACCTGGTCTTGGGTTCTCCAATATTCTTTGATGAGATAATAGAGGCATTTGTTGTAGAATTGACAATGGGTGTATTGTTTGGTATCGATAGATGTTCGGCAGAGATTGAGTCAATCTTGCGAATGGAGTCGATACCGGCGGTAGTTGTCCACTGGTTGCTGAGGTTATCGATTGATTCGACAGATTGATCAAGGTAGAAGTGATAGTTGGTTGTGTTGAAGATAGACTTGATTGTACCGAAGTTGTTTGGTTAATTAAAGATATGCCTGACGGACCCGGATTTGATGACGTGGCACGTGAATCAGCAGTACTATCTTGCTGATTTTGGGCTTGAATCAGTTCGTCAGATGTTGGTGTCAGTTGTGGTACTTGTGTTGGTTGGTATGATCGAAGTCTGCTTCGGTACGGTTCGCCCATTGTGGTGGATCTGGTTCTTGGTGTGGTTATGATGTGTTGGTCTTGAATACGTGGCAGTTAGAGTGCTGACCTTTGGCCTGACATCCTACCGACTGCGCCAATTGAGGTGAAATACCAAAGTCCTCTTATGATGACAAGCAGGTCTTCACTTTAGTGAGTCACAATAATCAAAGAATCGACAGAAAATAACAATAAAACATAGATTTTATTGTGTTATTCTGGTGTTAAACACATAACATAACTATTGAGATATTAATAACAAGTTTAATTAAATTTAGACATATGGTTTATAAATAATTAACAAAATATCAGAGTTGAACATAACATCAGTGATGGGCAAATTCATTCTTCTCAATATTAAAAAGAAAATTATGTCCAAATAATAATTGACCCACTAGCCAATTCCATTCAGTCATATTTTGTACCTTTTTAAAAACCCAACAGGGTATTATGAATGACCATGATAGCCATAAGCAGAAGATACGTCAGTTTTGCCTTATTATAAAATATGAATAACTCTGTGGCGGAGCTCTAATTACAAAGTTTAAAGTCATGAGAATCTGTAAAATATTAGCGAATATACGAAAAGACCAATAAATCCAATCACTCTCTCAGACCTTCTCTGCATTCTTGTCAACTGATCTCATAAGAGGTCTGGTTATCACTGAAGACGGCTTCGGACTAGAAGTTGAAACGTCGAATACTTATTGTGGTTAACGGTTAAAAAGTTGTATCATATTTGTTAAGACAAGTGTAAGATATGAGATGCCAAGGGTTTAGGAACACTTATTTATTGATGAATATAATATTAGTATAAATACAAACTAAAGTTAAATATAAAATATTGGTCAGCACTTAGACTTAGAGTCCAACAAAGAGTCTCTAAAAACTTGTCTTACATAAGATTATATAAAAGGAAGTAGAGGTGAGCTAACAAAGAAGTGGTCTATGATTGGCTCAGAGGAGAAGCTAGACATAGAACAGCTATATCTTACAATATAATCAAATCTAATCAAACATTTAGTGGTTTTTGTCATACAATAACCAAAATTTTCCAAAACTAAATAAAATTATTATTAAAATTATAAATAGATTGAGACGGCTGAAATTAGATGGTCGTCGACTACCACTAACCAGGTTTTAGGTTGGAATGATCTTATGGGTATCGGTACTAATCACCATTAGTCGTAGGTGAAGCATTAATTTCCCCCATTGGATACTTTAATGCCTATTTACTCATCACTTGTTCATGAGAGCCACGTGACTGGTCATACGATCGTTCGTTATAGTCAGAGTACTGTTACCAAGGTCGAGTAACATGGGATCTGCCACTATCGAGTCATTCAAGTCAGGCGAGTCAGGAAACGGGAGAGAGAGAGAGACCTATGAAACAGCATGCCTTCGTCCTTACGAGACTCAGGAGCCAAGAGTCAGTCGAGTATGAGAGCCTGAAGAGTGAGGAAGTCTTTGAGAGTTAAGAGAGTCGATGGCAAGAGCCGACAAGTGAAGACAGTCGGGACACGAGAGACTGGTCTGAGATTCCTCTTATGTTTATATAATTGTGAAGATATTGACTTTAATTGTTAAAACGAATGACCGAAGACTAGTGTCTTGAATAAAGTATAAGTTATCGTTGAAGGACTTGTCGTCCATACGAAGACCCGACTCTAATTATTGTAAAGACTGGGCATTCGGCCTAAACCAGAGTTACCCCTCAGAAGTATTGTTACATCCCTTAGTCTGTTGTGTTTGGACTTCACTTTCGTCGGAGTGTTTGTCAGTTTTTTCATTGAGATGAAGACCTCTGACTTTGAGCGGACAATCGGTTGTATATTTGGTTGAAAACAAAGATGAGAAGTCTTTAGGCTTTCCAAGACCCCAATGGCCGATATGTCCAGTGATCGGTTGGCGTATTATCTTTGGTTCGTCTTCTGTCGGCTCCAATTTGTTCCAACCCGAACAGCTCTCTGACCAACCACTAACGGCCACTTTCTCTTTGTTTGCTTTAGTGTTAGATTTGCCGAAACGACCCAAAATGTCAGACATACTGATACCGATAAAAGCCGAGACAAATAACAAATTCATTGCCTATTCAACAAAGTTATCAGTCATTTGTCATAACTTATAATACAATAAAAGTTTACTTTACTTTAAACATATTTGTGTCGTAATCCGGAAACCGATAGTCTTTCGGCGCTCTTAATGGTGTGTATCGACGGATATCATCGCTGGACATGTAATCCGACTAAACATTTGAATCTACCGTTACTTCAAAGAACAATTATTTTTTGTCGTTAACCTCTTTATGATTAGTCGATTCAAAGTTCGGCACTTTGTGATTGTCTCTCCATTGATATTCCCAACGATGACTTCCGTCTTTTGATATGTAGTTCGCCTGAAGACCGAAAAATTCCCATTAAGTCAAAGTTTTTGTCGAGAATTGTATACTCTTTGGTCAATCCGTTTAAAGCCGAAAATGGGTTTCAATAAAACTCTTGAAAGACCAAGAATTGAATTCATCTTCGCGTCAACGGAAAGCTCTTCTCAGCCAAAATGATGGACTGATCTGAATATCGAACTAATACCTCGATAATTGTCAGATCACGAGATGAAAAAACTTTTTCCATCGCGGGATCACTCGATTGGACGTAATTTATAGTCAGCACTAAAACACATGCTTTCAGTGTTCGCAATGTTTTCATTGATTTTGTGTTTGAATTTCAATGCATTTGTAGTTTAAATAGATTTAAATCGGTTTCAAAATGAGGTTAAAACAGATCAGAAGTGCTCGGAAGAGGTCTTCCATCGCTCCCATTGTGGCCGACAGTAGTGATGACAATAACAATCACATCGGCGCTAAAGAAGAGACCACTGACCACATCGAAGACAAAAAAGATAATCATAGCAACAAAGATAGTATTGACCACCAGATGGACGCTGAAGATAGTGTCCCCGAAGTTGACATCAAAGATGATAAGCCATTGGTGACTGACATTAAGATCTCTAGCGATAGCGATATTTTGAAAGAACTGAAGACTAAAATCACCGAAAACGACAAATACTTTTCATCACTCATTGATTTAATTCCGGCGAAGATCTACTTCGACGGCAACGAAGAGATTCTTCAGGCAATGGAGACCCAGAAGCGGAACCATTTGGGCGATAATGTGAACCTCAGCGCCAAATCCAAGCAAAAGCGGTTCCGATTAGACCCGACTTCAGGCAATAAAAAGATTTCGGAAATCGCAAACAATTTCTATAATAAGAAGAAAAACGGTTCCAACGATAAGATGTCAGAACTGAGACATAAGTTAAACGAAAAGATATCACAATTGAAGGCCAGAAGAGGTCAGAAGTTAAACGCAAAGCAATTGAGAGAATCAAAGAAAGAGCGAAAGAAATTGAATTCAATGCGAGCCTCAAAACAGAAGGGATTCTCAAAGAAGCAAAACTCTGTCCAAAATGAGTCCGAATCGGAACCGAAGACCAAGAAAGTAAAGTTAGACGAACACCAAAACAGTCAAACTTCGGGACCAAATTTGGATAAAATACCCAAAATCTATAACAAAGAGGGAAATATTGTTTTCTCAAAATTTGATTTCATTTCCTCAAACACTGCCGTCGAGGACAAGAAGAAAAAGAAGTTAAATAAGAAGAATAAACTGCAGAACCTGTTGGTGAAGACCAAGAAAGAGGAGAAGAAGTTGTCTGAATTGGAGGTAACGAATGCCCCGAAAGCCAAAGAAATTAAAGACAAGAAGAGGTGGAGGACTGCCATCGATAAGAGCGAAGGCATTAAAGTCAAGGATAAATCAAATCTAATCGAAAAGGCTTTGAAGAAACAAAAGAAAATGAAACAAAAATCGGGCAAAAAATGGAAGGAAAGGAACGAAACGATAGAAAACAATAAACAAAAGAAACAGCAAAAGAGACAAAAGAATCTTCAGAAACGAAAGGATCAGAAGAAGGATAAGAAGATCAAACATCTGAAGAAAAAGGGCAGATATGTCGACAACAATTAGTGTTAAGCCATTTGTTATAAAACAGATTAGTATTTATTACAAAATGACTATAAAATGACTATTTTTGTGCTCAAAATCATTCAATACTTTTGTTGTTAAACATAATTACATATAAATACTAATTAGTCTTCAAGTGTTTAATTTGTGATTTATCCGTATTTTTCATTGTAATGAACGCATAAATGCCAACGAAGACGAAAAAGACGGTCAGAATAGTGATCGGTATTCCGAGCGCCAGTGCGACCGACTCTCGCGGGAAAAAGGCTCGGATTATGTGCTTCTCGTTGACCATCGGTATGACTAAAACCCAAATCGTGTAATAGATTAACGAAAACGATCCGAACGTCAGTAAAGTTAAACCCAATTGTCTGTCATAACCCTAATAGAGGTTTAAAAGGTATTAAATTAATATTTTTGTATCACTTTTTCAATCAAAACTTACCGCGAATTGAATTAACATTTCTTTCGACTATTTTTAAAAATCAATTAAAAGTTTGTTTCAATTATCGAATATTTTGATTCACAATTAAATGTCAAACAATTGGTAAACACATTGAAAAATGTGATTTTGTTTTGGCAGAGAGTGACAGCACATCCTCTTCGCGACGGCTGTGCTCTCTATCGTTGACAAACTTGTCTTACGTTTCCTCCAGTTCTTCATATTCTGTGCTTTAATACAATTTATTAATAGGTTTGTTAACCAAAAGAATTTGATATAAACTTTGGTTGAGTTATATATGAGCGGAACGGCTGTGCATAACATTGAACATCGAGTTATATGTTCCTCACTCTGGGCTAAAAATAGTTGGTTTGGGTCCCAAACCGTTCCCTTCAGTCAGCCTTCACTCATATACTCCTTCAGAGATCTTTTGCCAAGAGTTGGCTTAAGTCGTATCCGACACTCAATTATTCTTTGCTTTTGTGCTCCACTTTCGGCGGATTAGCACAAGTTTTGTTCCGATTCTATGTTTTTGTTGTTGTTTTAAGTTATGAGTCATTTGCCGATAATCTCCGATCAAATGAGTTGTTAATCGATCGGCAGATCCGTTGTGTCTCCGGATGTGATCGACCACGAGATGAGTGCCAACTGTCCCGGTTTCAAACCCCATGGGGTCAAACCTACCCGTTGTCGACGTTGTTTCAAAGACTACAGCGAACATGTGGCCAGAGATGCGGGCAATGACCGAACTTCGGCTGATTGTGACAAACAAAGTAAGCGATCAGAGTCTGAATCTCAACACAGCTTTCGATATACTCTTCTGTAATGCAATTAATTTTAATTAAGAAAATGTTTTAAACAAATGTCAATCGTTTCCATCGGTTTTTCGATATTAAAGTTGAGTTAAAGTAATTCATCCGAAGATAAATAACTCGTATATTCAGTGAAGCGATTAAATCAGTGATGAAAATAAACAATTTAGTCGTTTTCTCGACTCTAATGTGATTCTAAAAGAAATTAAAGTGTGATTTAGGATTAAAAATAACATTAAATTAGTGTTTATTAAGCAATCGATTGAATGTTTAGACAAATATTCTTCGTTTAAATAAACAAAATTCCGATCGTTTTGTCTGCCATTCAATCCGATCGTTGAACAACTTCTTCAGACAAATGTCAATAGTCTTGCGCTTAAGAAGCGATAAATCAAATTCTGGATCCGAAGCTTCAGAAAAAGAATTTTAATTCGCCATAAATTCCAGGTTAAGAATCAAAAGTCATGCCTTCCCTCAGTTCACAAAACTAGGACTGAATTCCTAATTCTGTTCCCAATGACAGAACTGAGCGAAACATTGAATTTAGTGACAAACTATTGGCACGAATACAACAGAATCTCATTGTTCACAACACCCGACACAATATGATCGCCTAATTAACAGAATATGACAGCCCTTCCACTTATGTTCCATATTATTGGATAATTTAGCTCTTGGTTGGACTGATTGGTACTGAAATCGAGTTAGGAGTGTTGTGTTAGTAGAGGTATAATATCATACAAACCCTCTATTTTAAGCGAAAATCTATTTCTCATTTATTTTTAAGCTTAAAATTATTTATTAATAAAACAAATTCTCATTAATCCAAAGGCGAGACTGCGTTGATGTCATCCCAACTGTCGGTGCCGTCAGTTTCTGCTCAGACCGGCGATACTCAGACCGGAAATGTGGTCAGAGTTAGAGCGAGAACCAGAGAACTGCCGAAAATTGAAGACAACAATCCGGACGACGACACAACTGGAAGACGAACCCGAGTCAGACCCACACTCACAGCCGAATCAACACCAGAACCGAGTGCTAACAACGGTCTCAGAACCCGAACTCGAACTAAGACATCCGAACTGAGGTTAGAACCGGACGGCGCAGAACTCAACGAAAAGACATCGCCGACAACAAACAAACCCAAGAGGATTAGGATTCTCGGCGCCGAAGAGAACTTATCTGTCGATAACAACGGCGGTTCCAGTAATTCTCCAGACGTGGAATATATTCTTCGCGTGAAAATGGCGACCAAAGAGAAAGAGGGCGATGAAGAGAGTATCGCCGCAACAGATATGACCGATACTACAGAAACTACTTTAGTTGGTCCGTCAGAAGCCTTAGAAGAATATCAGAACAGAATCGCGAATTTGGTCAAACAATTAGAAAAGTCTGAAGAATCGGTTAAATCTATGGAAAAGCATAACAAAGATTTAGATACAAAGATCAAGCGAATGGAAAAATTGAAAGAAAGCAAAGCAAAACAAATCAGTGATACCGACAAACAGGTCATCGAAAAGACGGCATCAGAATTGGTCAAAATCAGAAGCAAATGCCGCGAACTCGAGACCTCAAACGCCGAACTCAAGGATGAGAGAAATGTTCTTAAGATCGAAGTCAAAGAACTAAACCGAGAAGTGGAAGCACTGAAGAAAGAAAACCCCAAAGAATTGAAAGAAATGGTCACTAATTTGAGACTTAAATTACAACAAACGGAACATCTTTGCGAACAATTGACCGAAGAGAACGACGAAATGAAGAAAGACGTAAAGGCTCTGGAAGTAGAGTTCCAGGAATTGCACGACAACTTCAGAGAAGATCAATCGTCAGAATTCCTTGTTTTGAAGCGAGAACTGGAAAACTCTTCGAAGAACTGTCGAGTTCTTCAGTTCAAATTGAAAAAAACTGAACGAAGTGTAGAAGTGCTGGAAAACGATAAAATACAACTCGAGAAGAAGGTTAAGGACCTCTTGGAGACGACTAAATTGGATTTCGATAAACACAAAATGAAAGAATTGGAGACCGAGTTATCGATTGCCAAAGAAGTGTCACTCAAATTGCACGGAGAGATAGAACAACTCAGAGAAGAGAGGATCAAAATGGAACAGCAATTGGCACAAAAGACACCACAATCTCAAAAAGGTCTTAATCGGCTTTCCTCGGGACGACTCTCACCGTCGGTCTCTTTCGATAACAAAGACTATGAACAAGTGATTCGAGACCTGTACGACACGATGGAAAGGGAAAAGGATTTGCAGGAACAGATGAAATTTGCTGAAGAAGAGACCAGAACAATGAGGAAGAAGTTATCGACAATGGAACAGGAAAATGAGATTCTGATGATGCAAATCAGGAAAATGGCGAATCAGAAGTCGAAGAAGGGTGGGATCGGAGATGAGGAGAACGACGAGTTGAGCGCCGAAGAAATGAAACTCAATTTAGAACTTTATGAACAGGAAATGGTTGTTCTCAGGAGAAAGACTGACGAACTCGAACAGGAAAATGAAAACTTTCAGCAAGAGATCAAATATCTTCAAGATAAGCTCGTTTCGCAGCCCATGACTAAGATTGAGGTACCGGAGATCCCCGTCGGGTCACCGCCTAATGTCATATATGAACACAAAATACGAATGCTTGAGGTGGAGGCCCGAGAACTGAGAAAGAAATTAGTGGACAGAGAGAAGGAATACGAGAGTCTTAGAACAGAAATCGATGTCCACAGAAGAAAGGCATCCAAAGTAATCATAAGAAGCAGAAGTCTTGATTCCGAACAACAGGTGGACCTCAAAAGACAGCTCCAACTCGTCGAACAAGAGGCCAGTATTTTGAGACAGAAGTTAATGTCAATCGAGAACGAAAACGATAAACTAATCAATGAGAACAAGAGGTTTCAGCTCAGACTCAGCCGTAAACCACCGCCCGGTCCGGCAGATCAGCTTCAGCTCGAGAACATTGAACTCAAGGAAAAGATTAAGGAATTGGAGCGTCGGTGCGAAAACATTAAGTCCGATCTGATCGCAAGCAAGTCTCAGCCAAATCTGACCAATTTCTTGAGTGATACCGAAACAGATCTGATCAACACTCTGAAGAAACAACTGAAGACTAAAGAGTCTGAGATAACACAACTCAACACAAAACTTACTCAAACAGATGTCGAACTGAATAGAGTTAACCGCGAGTACAAGAGATTAAAGGACACGGTGTCTGTCAAAAGGAAGCCGTCGCGAGTGGTCAGAGAGACGGCCACTCGGATGGAACTCAAAGACATTATTAAAGAACTCGAAGAAGACGTCTGTGATCTTCACAATACAGTCAAAGGTAAAGATGTTATATTAGAGAATCTAAATGAAGAACTGAGTGAAATCAAGAGAGAATACGATCAGATGAGGGATGACATGAAGAACAAAGATCTTCAGGTGAACACTAACTTGAATAGTAGTTCCCAAGCGAATGATAGGCTGAAGGAGTTGTTGGACAGTGAAAGGAAAAAGTTGAAGGCCTTGCAGACCAAAATTGATTCCATCACTAAAGAAAAAGGCATTGATTTAAATGCTTTGGACAACATTGACGTTCTTCAGGCAGAGAAGAAGGAACTGGCGATCAGATTGGATGACATACAGGAAGAGCTATTGAAGGAAAGAACCAAATCTGAAGACTTGTTGCAGAAGTTGAATGCATCGACAAAACTGAGGGAAGATTTGAACAAAAATAGTGAATCAAATAGAAAACTAAAAGAAAAATTGGAAGATGAAAATGAAATGATCAAAGAGAAGCTGAGGAAGAATGAGATCGCTCTGAAAGATATCACTCAGAAGTATGATATCATTTCCAAAGAGTTTAATGATTTGAATCGATTGTCACAACAGATGAAGACTGAGGTAATTATTTTCATTTTCATCAGTTATTGATTTATCTTAAGTACGAATACCCTTTTGAATTCAGATCTTAAAAATAGCAATAAAAATGACATCATGGTCAATTTAAGTAGTAATAACGTCTAAAATTCAAAGTTCATTTGCATAAATAAGTTCTCAATGAATACCTGATTATTCATTTGGGTGAATATTTTCCGAACTTATTCCATTTTCAAGGAATTATCAGTTTTTGTTAAT
>JAQGAJ010000549.1:0-14252 GCA_034689365.1 Liebstadia similis
GACGAAACCTCCGGTGCAGGTCTGGTAGAGCTATATATCATAGAATTACTTTCAAGAGATTGAAGACTTCAGAGATGGACAGTCGGATAGGGATTACGGCCGACCCTCACATGAGTTCTACGAATTTGTCGGTCGTTTGCCATTCAAAACGAACGACAGATTCGGTGAGATTAGTGCCAAGACTTTGTTGGACAGCAGTTTCAAACTTTTCAGAGACTTGACTCGAATTTATTGATCCATTCGATGGCCATCTCTGTAGACATACTCCAAATACATTTTTCTTGTCGTAGTGTTAGAGCTGTCAGTTTAATGTAGAGCCGCGGATATTGCACTCATCCTTGTTCTCAGTTAGTCAACCCCTGTCCCGACCCCCAAACCCTCACATTCTTCCCGATCTTTGATATATAGATATATAAATATAAACCTATTTTCACTTTTGCTTACATTAAAAGCTTAACATTCAGTGGATATATAGAAGTATTTGTTGTTCAGATACCACCTGAACGCCAGACACAGTTTCGTTGGCTTAGAGCTCAGCGGCTTCGATGTCGATGGCCAGGCATGCGATAACCTCCTCATGTGTTTCCCGCGACCGGTCAGCACAAACTCGACTGACTGTCCCTTCGATTACGTCCGCATTTATGACGGACCCGACGAAAGCAGTCCTATAATCGCCACCTTATGTGGAAAGTAAGTGATTTATGACAACTCTTTCAGGTCTTGAGACCAAACACTTTTCTAGACGTAGTTCTAATTGAAGTTTTGTTTCATCCCTTTTCTAATCGCTTCTCTTTTTGTTACTTCAATTCAAACATTACCTCATTTTAGGGGACGAATCAAATCAAGTATAATATCTTCAACAAGTAATATGTTGGTAGAGTTCGTCACATCTCCAGCCGGTCCTCTTCTCAGCACTGGATTTCACTTTAAGGCCGACGCTATTATAGATACGGGAAATTCTGAAGCAATACAGGTATGGAAGGGCTCTGTTGTCGTAGTCATCAAAGTCTTTGAATGCTTTCAAAAGCTTTTGAAATACAAATTTAATACTTGAGTCAAAAGTCTTTTGAGTCGTTCTTCAGAAATACTTTTTAATATAAGTTTTACTCTCAGTTGAGTTTTAAGGCAGAGATGCGTGACATAAGTCGAGGTAGAGTTAAGCTCTTAGGCTCTCAGACTGAGCTCTGGGCTCGTGCCTCGTGGCTCACAAGATGAACCTCTTATTGGATAACTTTTATACTCATATTTAAGATGAGCTAATTTGAAACACCTTCTAATAGATTGCATTTTGATCTAATCTATCGAATTCTACTTAGTGTTCAATCAAATCGAGAGCAAAGATATATTAATTGACATATATTTATGTCTTATCACGATTTGATGGTTGAGCTTGTCTTCCATTTTCACGGAAACCAATTAAACAAATATAATAAATGAAGACTTCTGTGAATTATTCGATACATCGTTTGGTCTTAAATCAGCGAAATTAAACTCATATTCAGGTCTTGTATGTGATGTTAACTTTGGCCACAAATTACCGAATAATTACAATCGCGGCTATAATTGAGTTAAGCTAACGATAAATAATAGCATATATTAGTTGAGACTGAGGTCGAGTGAGTCGAATGAGTCGAATGAAAGCAATAATTCAGTCGAAATAAATATTTGTCGCTATATATCAAAACGAATTTCAGTTATTCTTAATATAAGTTACTTACGTTTTGTTACGATTCACAGGATATTAGTTCAACCATCGAAATAAATAATCTCTTTTCGAACGCTGGCCTACCATTCAGTCCGCTCTACCGTAGCGTAGAGTAGATTCTGTTCAGACATTCGGCGGATAAATGATAAGAATCATAAGAATCATAAGAATCGGTTTGAAATTTATTTTATAAGTTTGGCGTTGGATCTGACGATCAGACTCTGAATTGCAAACTCAACTCTATATCAAGTGTTTTGGGGAAGAAATAACTTTTCGCACATCTCTCGCAGGCAATGGAATGTGCGCTCACAATGATATCCAGGGGAGAACATGGGCTCACAGACCATACCATTGATTGTAGGCAAACATTGCCTGTTATGAAGGCCTCAGCACTTTGTCAAACTTATAAATTTCAAGCTTGTCTTGGTTTATGACACCGATTCGGGCCTCAGAACACACATTGAGAGCCGAGACATAACTTTTGAATGCATTAAGTGGTGCTAAATATCTTGGAATTACTATTGCCTTCATTACACTCATTATGATTGCCTTCTTATCCCTTAACACCAATAGCTATCGAATGGCAGTTGTCTTATAGACCGAGAACTGTCTTCTGAGATCAGTGGTGGTAATGTGTTCGCACCGATCCGGTCGTGGTATCCGCCGAACACGACATGCCTTTACCGCTTCAGAGCTCGTGATTCACGGGATTTAATTTCTTTGGAATTCTTGTGGTTTCGCATCGAAAGAGTGACTTTATGTGAGGAAAGTGTCCGCATATTCGATGCCAACGACTCAGATATGTCGGCCCTAATCACCCGACTCTGCGATATGAATAGACTTCAAGTAAGCCTTTATTTGAATCGCTTTACAAACGATTCTCTGTTCACAACTTTTACTCACTTTCTCTAAGAAAACAGTTTTCATTTCATTAAATCTGTTTTCATTTGAGCCAAACTTTGTTTCTTCTCTATTAGTCTATTAGTCTTAGTCTGAAATGCGATCTAAAAAACGATTTCTTTGTTTTCTTATTTGTTCATTAGAACGGAAACAAGTTTGTGAGCTCTGGTCCCGCACTGACGGTCCAGCTCTCGTCACACATCGGCTCTTTCGACGGCTCTTCACTCAACTATGCCTTCGAAGTCAAACTTATTCATCGGTAGAGTCGACTCATCTCTGGTTTAATTATTTGATAACATTTTACTCAATAATAGATAGCAATGAAATTTCCGTTTCGATAGATTTTGCTCACAAAGTAAAGTAAAGTAAAGTAACCGAAATCATAATATTTATAAAATTGATACCTCACTCAAAATCTTGTATTTCTACTCAATTATTATCGTCAATGAAAAAGGAAATTAGTTTAGAAGCCATTACATCAATAAATTGAAAATTGAAATCTCAATTGAGAAACCCTTTATTCCACTCTTTCAGCTCATGTTTGAGCACAGGTTTATGTCATCTTTCGCATGATCTCGAGGTTGAGATCCGGCACATATTGATCGCCAAACGTTTACATTAAGTTCAGGCCATTTGACGAAAGTGTTGTGAAATTTAGAGTTAATTATCTTTAAGTTCGGTCGCAATTCGTTTCGAAGCCATTGGAATAAAATATTCGAATAAAATCTAATAAAATGTGATTCAATTCAATGAAATGAAATTAATTGCTTTAATACTATTACTGAAATTTGTTTGACTGAAAAATAAATGATTTAAATAATGAAAGCCTTATGTTTGGTATAAGTAATTAAAGAGCATTCGTTAAAAATTAGTTAATGTTTTGTAATTACGGTTCGCATTAAACGCTTATCTAAATTACAAAATACAAGTGAAACGAGTTTTGACTTCTATTTGATTGAATCAAAGTTATAGTCAAATAATTTATTGGTCGAAAAGTCGAGCTCTGGTTTGTGAAAACGGTTTTATCGACTTTTCGACCGAATTTATGATAAATTAAACGCGAGTTAAGTCAAACATTGGTATATCGCCAATGAAATCGCAATTCTGTTATTCCGGTTGACATCAGAGCCCAGAGTTGTTTAGTCAAAGAGAGCTAATTCTGAAACCAAATCCCAATTTCAAAGATCACCTGAAGATCTGTAAATACAGACAATAACCGAATGAAACGCAAAACTTATTTAATATTCGACGAAACATAAAAAAATGTTTTTCCAACTCTTTTCCATCTCTTTCGTGAATTTAATCTGAAATTGAGTTTCGACGACAAAAACTTATTCTCTATTATTTGCTTTACTTCAAGGGATTCGGGATTAGCTGTAAATTTGATATAACTCTTGGTTGAGAACAAAGCCGAGTGGGAGTCGAGTGCGAGCCGTGAGCTACCGATGCCGTCAATGGTCTCATATATGAATAGTTTCTCAAATTTTAATCTACTTTATGTTAACTATAATATTGCGATATTAGAGAAGTGCTAATACTCTTAGAACTGATGCGATGAATGTGAATCTGCTTTAAGGCAAACATAGTTTTATTGCTTTTTCACTGCAATATAGAGCGATATAAAGCCTCGAATTTCATAAATAAAATACTTTTTCAGATAAGATGTGTTCAAATGTTTATTTGAATAAAAGTTTATTCGCCGCTTAAACGACAAGAATATTCTGTGATTTGCATATAAGCCATGAGTAAAGTGCAAAACGCTATAAACTGTCAAAACTGTTTGATTGACTCGTATTTTGCGATAAAATATAGTTTTTAGTGATTTTTCTTAGTTTTTGTTCCGTCGGAGACATAAATATCTAATAATTCACTCCATTTTCGTCACATAATTCACAACTTCTTTGAAAGCAATTTCTTATATCATTAGAAGATTTGATTGAATTTCACTTTTAAATGAAGAGAGAATTGAAGGCATTCTCTGATATCAAATAACAGAAACGAATTGACGAAAGAATTTGTCGAAAGTAATGAACACAAGTCCGGAAAAAAAGAAAATAATTGGTTTGATATCAGCAACAAATTGATGGACTTCTGCGCCAATGATTGATATTTGGTTGAAATCAATTTGCTTTTAATAAATCTTTTTTTGATGACAAAAATTTAATACGAAAATGGATTTCTCTTTTGGGTTATCATTGCATTCATTTTGAGTTAAGGCAAAGGAATTGAGTCTCTTTTGGACACTAAACCAGTCGAGCACTCGATTGACTGATGGATAAAATCTATTACAACTCAACTACTGAAGGATTTTACTGATAAAAAGCCTATCATTTTATCATTCATTGCTAATTGCTTTCAATTTGATTTTCATTCAGTTTCCACAGAAAAATGATCTCAAAATCCTTTGTTTGCATTCAATTACAATAAATCTTTGAGTTTTTATTTTTGAGATAAAATAAATGGTTTTAAAACTTTTTTCTTTCGCTACGATTCCTAAGATTTTACAAATAAATACAACAATTTATTTAAGATTTGTTAGATTTTCTGAGAACTGAACTCAAAGAGAATTCCATCACTCAATCCATTATTTCCATTGTGGGTACGATTCCTGTGACCAGTTTTGCGTTCAACCAATACTCAATGGACTATTATTATTATTATTTGCACGAGCAATGAATTATTCGCAATTAATGACATGCCTATCGTTTTTCGAAATTAGAGACATTTCTAATAATTGTACCTGGCAACTCATCCCAACTCATTCCTACTCACATTAACTCCAGGGATTTCATAGAAAAATGACCGCCTTTATTAGTGTTGCCCATTGTGACCATAATTTGTGAGATGCAATGACATGTTTTCGTAATGAATAGTGTTTTTAGCATATTTGCAGCCGAGAGAGAAGGAGAGAGTAGGAGAGAGAAGGAGAGAGAGAGAGAGAGAGAGAGCTCTCGTATGAGTGATGTTCTCAAATGTAAGCAAACTTTTCAACAATACTTAATGTACTCGAAGTGCAATTGAGATGATTGTGAACATTGAGAACACGTTATGCATACCATTCATAGCATTCATACCATTATTACTGAATATTTATTACTTGCTTTCACTCTATTTACTGATTGGTAGAGCTATCGGTAGTTCACTAGAGTTGGACCCACTCTTCGTCAGAGACACAGTAATCGAGTGTAGGGTAACTTCGGTAGAGCACAGCTGCTACTGATTTAATGAATCATTTGTCTTCGTCAAACTCGCACCGCATCCATAGGTCTGACCATTCGAGTCAGTCTCACATCACTTCTGATATATTGGACACAATTCTCTATTAAATAATCCCCACATCTATGGAATACAATGATATACAAAATTACCTTTTCGTTAGGTTTCGACTGAAACACAACTCAATATTGATTCACAGAATTTCATATCTCATCTAAATTAAAGGACAAAATGTAAATTTGTTTGAATTGAATGTCAAAAAGGGAAATGAAATTAAGAAAACGAGGAAATCGTTGAGCGATTCTCACAAATGATAACTTGTATTCAAATTTCAATTTCCATTCGGTTTAGGTTTCCATTATTTTTAGAAAAAAAGTGATAAAAATTTCATTAATTTCGCTGAAAATAAAAACTTTATTTACTTTTCCCCGAATTAATTAATTAAAGTCAGACTTGAAAACTAAAAATTGTTTTAATTAATTAAAGTAGTAATCAATTTTGAAAACAAATGATTAGAACAACTGTTGGCTCAAAAATGATCGTAATTTTGAAGCAGAAATTTATTTTTACGAATAAATGTCATGAGTTATAAAATTTCAAAACCTAATCGCAAATTCAAAATTGAGACCAACTTTTCGATAAAATATGAAAAGTTTTGCCGGAATTTAATAAATCAATTGCTGGCGAACCGTATTTGCGCTGACATTTGCAGACGAATGTAATTAAATTGGAATCAATTTCCAAACGTTTCATCAATTCTTAAATAAAATTTTTCAAACGGCGACCAAACCATTAATGTCTTCACTCAAGAAGTTGAGGTAATCATTGATTACCTGATTTACCTCTATTTTGTTGATTCGGTGCTATACTTATAAAAATGTGAACAAAATTCAGTGTTCAGAACAAATATTTGTGAGAACGTCAGTATTGGTCGCAATATCCTTACACTTGGATACGGCATCTGTTAAAAAGCTTCGGTGGTCTGAGTCTGAGCCGACGCCGTTCTCATCGATGTGTCGTTAGAGCTATGCAAAGGGAAAGCAGTTGTGATCGCAAACGGCATTCGTATCTCAACCTCTGGTCTGAACACCACTTTTGCTATTATTAACTACTATTTACTACATTTGTCTTTACTCTCATAACAAATCCACAAATATATCGACGCTTTTCATTGTAGACCTCTATAACTCGAAACAATTACTTTGAGTCGGCTGTCCATCAAGTGTTGGGTCAATTTGTTGGCAGTGTCTGTGATATTTGTTTTACGTGACAAACCTTGCCATTCATCTCAAGTAACTTTACGTTTTGATAAATGTGTTCCAATGGGCTCTCAGATGCTCTGCGATACTCGAGTTCGCCCTCAACTCAATTTTCAAATATGTTCTTCACATAAAAAGACATAAAATTACCTCAAATTGGTTTCAAGACGTCTGAAGATCTTTGAGTGCATTCGTAATCACAGGTATGTTTGAATATTGATCTTCATTTTGTCGAATGACTGATCAGATGAAGGTATAGTCAAATGAGTCGGTTATTCATTGAAAAGAGTAAATCAATGGTTTTGATCATCACTTGAGAGCATCTGTTTATATGAACTTCATTTCTCTAATCGATTGGCGAAACAAATTTGGTTTTTAGTTAAACGGAGAGAATGTTTGGCAAAACATAGTTTGATAGACAAATAAAAATTGCGAACCAAACGGAAAAAGTGATGACTCCTATGACTCCAATTATAAAGATCATGGCATTGGCAGTAATGGATCGGACCCATTGTGCCAACAGATCATACCCATTGTGCCAACAGATCATACCCATTGTTTCTAAGAGTAATTCGATCGTAATATTCGTGACAACAAATTGAATTCATTTTTGTCAAAAACAAATGTATTTTTCTCTACTCTTATACTAAATGCATGTTTTGAGTCAATGGAAGCATAGCTTTCGATCAAATGAAACACTTTTTGTGTACTTATTCTGTATTTGAATCGTTAAATACATTTCCAATACTTTATGATCGCAAGTGTTCTCTCGTTTCTTCAATTTCTAAACCAATTTAAGCTCAGATTAATAGCTATAAGTTTAAGACATCTTATTCTTTAAGGTTTTATCCCCTAATGAAACGTTTGAGCCATTGATGAGAGTCTAGTCTTTCGATCGGTTCCAGTGCTGGGAATCACTCCTTAAAAGGTTTCTAATTCAATAAATTAGAGACAGTTTTCGTTTGTTTGTGTGATTCAGTGCACAACCAATGAAGACATTTGTGTCTCTCTTCCAGACTCTTATATCAGTCTCGCGTTGTCTTAATATCAGATCACATATCAAATCACATAAGACCTAAAGTTCTCATAAGAGATGTCAAACTGAAAACCAATTGAAGCCAATCCTCTCCACCAGTGCTCGCGAGCACTGACTCATCCGATAATAGATTGCATTTTATTTTTCTTTTTATAAAAACTAATTTTCTCTTTGATGTGATCTACAAATAGAGTCAATCGGCCAAAAGAATTGGTTCCACCGATAGATTAGAAATGAGTGGAAAACTATGATTTGGGTGAAGTACTCATGTGGTCGGCACTACTCTTAAGCATATCTGTGCTGTGGATCAGTGAACAGACCGGCGCTCAGCCATTGTCGGCCAAATCGGCAGCTCTGATATTGGTGTCACTCTGGGGCTGGTCATCATCATCAGTGCCATCATCGCTATCATCGGAATCGCTGCCATCATCGCAGTCGACATCGAATGACAGGTAATAACAGTAATCATTTGTTTGTCTCTTTGGTTGAATAGTTCTTCAAAAGAGACAATATTTATCTTTATATGCAATTTCTGGCTCTTATTCACTGTTAGTCTATTTAGCGAACCCAAGAGGAATGGCATGAATGGGGTTTGGGATGTGAGTGATTCGCTCAATGATGATAGCAATGGAGCTCAGCATCAGTGCCGTAGTTTACAAGAGTTCGGCTGTGATAATGGCCAGTGCGTGCCTCTCAGCCGATACTGCGATGGAACCGATGACTGCGGAGACCAAAGCGACGAACCCATCGCCTGCACCAGTAAGTCATCGCTCAGGAGTATAGACATAGTAGGAGTCTATGTCTTCATTGCTTATCAAATATTAGCAAATTCTTCATTTCCGGGTCTCCACTACGGGTTACTAGACTTTACTACTCGTTCGCCATAGGGTTTGATATAAAGCAAAGCTAACAAAACAATAAGAAAGTGAGCGAAAGTGAGAAACAAATTACTCCATCAATGTTTCGCTCATTAGTTTTAGTACTCAAATGCCAAACAAAATTAGTTAACAATACTCTACAAAAACAATAAGACTTTTTCCTGTGCTCTGACCTATAATTATCTCTTATAATATCATATCTTAACTAACATTTCTTCGACTCATTAGAAGATAAGTTATTAAATGTTTAAATATAATGGCTTTCGATTGACTCTGTTTTGGAGAACTCATTAAAGTATAAAAATTAATGATAAGATTCGAACAATTTTTTCAGAGTCCAGTCGTTTTGAGAGCTTTTGATAAGTTTTATGAGTCGTCAAGTGTTTGATGAGAGTTTGCATGCGATGATAGTCGGCCTCCCATTCATTGGCCGACGTATTGTTCGAGTGATGTATTGGTCTTTCATGTGTTGAACACTATTTCACTCATTTTTCATAAATTATTTATAGACTGCAATCGAACTCTTTATGGAGAGGTTGGCCTAAAATATCCGTTCCGTTTGAATGAGCCCTTCCAGCGGTTCCAACCCTTCGTCTGCAGAGTCATGTTTTCGGCCGCCGGACAGCATTACGGAGATATTGTCGAACTGACATTCTTGTCCTTTCAGATCGGACAGTTCGAGGTCGGAAAGTAAGTAAACAATTGATCCAATCGTTCCAATGATCCGGTAATTCAATTCGTCGATCGTTTGACCTATTTTTGACCCAAATAACAAATATATAGCTTGAGAACTTTTTCATTTAAACTAAGAATTATATGATTTATTAGATCCGACAATATCTCGCTTTTATTGAATTTAACAAATTCTAACCAAAACTTCGCAAACAAACCAAAGACAGAACAACAGAATATTTGTTACCACTCGAGGAATGACAACAAAGCGATGTTAAAACTAATTTAAGACGAATATAACGAATAATTATTTTAATTGAGAGCTTAATATATGTAAGAATTGGTTGAATTCGCAGAGATTTAGTGTTTATATAAGGCGTAAAAGAAGTCCTAATTTGACTAATAATAAGGTCTTTCGCTTTGACTCCAATACCAGAGCTTTAATTGCGAACACAACTAATCTAAAAGCGCTTAAACACAGTAATTGTCGTTTCATATGAACTATAAGTTCAGAGAATATACCAAAAACTAAAATCTGGATTTGGAGTCGAAGTTGTGTTGAAAATTGATTGCAATTGTATTGAAGTCTTGCGAGAATGTGCTTATTGTTATGCATTCCATGGGTTCGACATTACTCTCGCTCTTAGTTTCAGCTGTTTTTTCGTTTCTCTTCTCGAATGCCATCGTTTATAGAAAGAGAAACCATTTCTTTCAATATTATTAAGCTATTAAAACGACTCTCTTTTGAATTTTCAGATGAATTCCTTCATATAATAGATCACTCTTTTATTGAATCAATAGATTTTATAAAAAAGAAATTCTTTTATTCTCCAAAAGATTTTCCACACTTTTTGTGAATATTGAGACTTAATTTAAAAAAGAGTTTCCGCCTTAAGAGACAGTGAGACTTCTGAAGGAAAGGGAGGGAATGGGAGGACAGGGAGGATAGGGAACAATTGATTTATGCGAGAATTTTGATTACTGGTTAAGTCTCTAATGATTAGTCTCGTAATTGAATGGCGTTTTTGCTGTTAATTAAATGCATGAAAGGGTATGGAAGGGTATGGAAGGGTAGGGACGATGAATAAACAGTGACATTGTTTGCCAATTGTATGCACTCATACAACAAGTTGTGAGCGAAATATGTTTCGAAGAAGTCATTGAATCACTAAATATTAGTTCAAAGGATAACGAAATAGCAAATAGACATACATTTGGGTTAATTTGGAACAAATCCGTTCATTCGGTCCACTGTTCGGACAATAACTAGAATGTTGTTTAATCTCAAAAATATATTTATATTTAATCCTATTATTTGTTAATACGATATAAGCGACAAAATTATGTGAGCCTTCCCTCCAATACCTTATTCTTTGCCCTCTTTTCCAGCGCAACGAATAATAATAAAACTTCTCATAAAATTAATTACTCAGTAAATGTTGAAATATTAAAATTGAAATGAACTTCGTTGCCAACAATGAGAGACGTCAGGCATTCTATACTAACATTAGATGAGATTCCGAAAACAAATAACAATAATTTTAATAATTCATTCATTTAATGCATATTTGTGAGAGAATTGGCATAACTTGGTTCACAATGGGTAACATTGGATAAGAGGGCTAACATGGATAACACGGTTATTAGTTTCAATCTTCATAATGGATACAAATATTTTACATTAAAAAGTCGTAATCCATGAGTTGAGTCCCCTATAGTTTAATAAAGCCCAGGAGAGTCTGAACCCGAATGGCTATAAATTATAAAATTGAAGGAATATTCGACTCAAATGTCAATGAAATGCAAATTAATGGATGGAGTGGTGCAACGATCGCACAGCCGTTCGCAGCCATCGATGAATTAGATTTAGTAATCGTTCGAATTTAATCCCAAACAACAGAATTAATCCCTTTTTGTGAAGGACTGGAGAGTCGCCCCAAAGACAGCATCAGTGCATCGCTTGTGTGCTCTCAGAGTGAGTCACAAACTATTCAATTGACTTACTCTGGGCTCGAGTCAGGCCTTCACTGCTCTTCTCTGTTCTTCTCATGCATTCGAGTGAATGAAAATCAGAAGAAACAGACATCGCTTTCAATGAGTGAACACAACTTGTAATTCCATTAGATTTACAAGTTTTACATTTGATTTTGTTTCGCAAAAACGTTATCGCAATTTACACTTACAATAGATTTGGCAATAATTTGCAAAAACCTTGTTATCACGGATAACATGACTTTGCATCGAATCGTTTGCTTTGAAATCAATTTAATAGAGTTTACATAAAACAGAGTTATCTAAGAGTCGATCGACGATTGGTTCAATCGATTCAATCCATTGAAGGTGTCATTAATCGGCGATACGAACGATACGAACGCTCAGTGACTGACGTATTCAACAAAAACTTTTCAATACTTATCAATGAATTTTGAAGAATACTGAGAGTCTGATCATGTCTTCAATCATTGCTCGCAAATAACTGAGACGTGATTTAAAGCAACGAGTTTTGGAAATTTACTAAAAGCATGAGATCATTAAATTTGCAACGAAGTGAAAGTCTGCTCTTTTTCATTGCCGGCTCAATAAATGGCACAACAGTTGCAATCATTGTATTCAATAACAAATGATTTACAATAGCTCTCAAAAGAGGCTATTCTTTGATATGCGAGTCAAAAGTGAAAACTCATTTCAATTCACTCCGGGTTTCAAAGATTTTCAGATCAGATCTCATGAATTTGAAAACGTTTCCCGAAATCTATTCTAATCTTATTTTATATAAAATAAACGATTATTTTAATTAATAGATTGTAAACGTTTGATAAGCGAGTGATCGATAGATCGGAAGAGATATAAACGAAATGATATTTGAGTGGAATCGCAATCAGCGATCGAGAGTCGGGTCAACTGTTCATTAACTAATTAGATAAGAGAAATTGCATTGAAATGCACGACCAGTTCAACATTGAAATCCAGTCAAAACACATTGCAATTGATTGAGAACATTGACGAGAGTAGGAGCGAAGGGAACGGAGGGGAACGCCATTTGTGGCCGACGATCATCACTAGTAATGTCTGTCTGTTTGTAATTTTGTATCTCAATCACCATAATGTTGATCATAGCATACAATTACCATTAGTATGGCTTAACTCAGACCATACAATGGGAACAGCTATGGCCTAACGACATATGCCATACAAACGATTGTCTCATTCAATGCCTGTGCCGTATGTCGGCTCCGATTCCAATACTATTCGACCGTTCAATCACTAATAATATCTATCATTAAACCAAAAGTAATTATTTCGATCACAAGTCTAATGAGTTATGTGTGGACTCGATATGTGATTAATATATAATTAATAATTATTAATCATTTCATTACTTTCTTTATTTGCATTATCATTATTACCAAAGGCGGGCAAAGGAGGTCCAAAAGAGTGATCGAGTTAATAGTGGGTGAAAACGTCGAGGACTTACTCGAATCGGATTATGACTTCAATTGTGAGCCTCCTTTCAAACCAGACTTTAATTTCAAAATTTGAAGTCAAACGCAAGTAATCCGGATATCACTGATTCGATGCAATGTTTGACAGTTTAGAAGAGAAACGGAAAAATTCATTAATTACTGCTTTTCTGTTTGCAATTCATTATTTTGTGGCGAATGTTCACTATTTTTTGAATGCAATAAATAATTTATAAAATATTTCTAATTAAGACCAATGAATGTAAATATGGTTTTCATATGAATATTCTTATCACTCGTTAGAGCTTTGGGTCTGATATACCATTTGATTAGCTCTAATGTCTGTCCTTTTGATCAGACATTGTGGACGTCATTAACTTAAACAGACTTCCAAACAGTTTTAGTATATTTTCAATTCTTTTGTCAGACTTTTGTAATTAGGAGTTGAGTGTAGAGACAGTAGAGTAGAGAAGACGATGGCATCGATTGTTTGGGCACTCATTTCAATACCGAGTGATTGAAATTGAAAATTGATTGCTTTGAATGCAATGAAATAACAGTTTTTCGTGAGACGAGTCGCCAATCAATTGGTCTTTTCGTACGAACAGATCTTATTTAATACATTTAATAGACGGCTATTAAAGAGTAAATGCAATAAAATAGTGAATCAAAAGGAAAACCAGATTTGAATTGAGTCTCAAAGAGCGAGCAAATGGAAGACATGGTTCTTAAGTTGCAATTATTATACAACATTTAACTCAGTCATTGTGTGACTTCTGGAGTCTTGAGTTTATATACTCAATGAAAATCAATGAAGTGCTCAAAGCAAATGCCAAACACTGGCACTGAAACACCCAGAGCTCCAACACTGACGACAACTGCAGTTAAACTCAACTCAACTGAAGGCTCGGAATTGCGATTGTGTTGGGATTGGAGTCGATTGGAGTCATTGGAGTCCTCTTTGTTAGCATTGAGTCCAATACAACACTTTCTTAATGGCAATTGATATCAATAGAGGAATGGATGGCAATGTATGGCAATGTAAGGCACTGTACGGCCGATCCAGTTATGTGTCATTTTCAGGTCAAATATTTTACTCTTTGCTCGAGTATATGAAAAATCAAT
>JAQGAJ010000550.1:0-14243 GCA_034689365.1 Liebstadia similis
ACTCGAATGAGTAAACTCTCGATAATTAAAATCTCGATAAAAGTTGAATTAAAATCATTATTTCATTGATTTACAACTTCAGTACTAAAGTTTGAAAATTTGAAAATCATTGATTAAAAATCTTAACGAACTTTTCCATTAAATAGTGAATTTTCCAGCATTTATCCTTGTTGACCATGTTCAGTTTCATTATCATTACCATTGTCATTAACAGCTCATTCTCATCATGATTTCCACTACATATACCCAGTTATACATAATTCTCGAATAGAAGTACTCTCAAGGTTCTAATTATTTGAGTTAAAAGTTGAATCGACTTGTTTTTCCTCAGAATGTAAATAACATTAGTTTTATTTATACGATTAATATTTTTCCATTGTTCCAAATTGACAATCGATGACCGAACACATGTTTGTAATTTCCACGCATTGATTATTCTTTGCAAATATTTCAGTTATATTTGACTATAACTTATAGTTCTTTCCATTTAGTCCTAAACCAAAGCAAAACTTGAGTTAAGCCTCAAATTGTTTGCGATCTTTAGTTAATTAGCAAAAGAGGCGATCGATTGTCACCTAATTGTGTGGATCTGTTCCACAGAAGTGATGATAAGAAGTGATTGATTGAGTGTTAGAGCGATTGGACGAGAGTTTGGTTCTGAGAAAGCGATAGAATATTCTGTTCGTAAGAATCGTTACAAAAGTCTAACCCTTTGAGTGTTATTGAGACTCAAATCCAGTCTCTTATAAGTGGACGGACTGTCAGATCGGTATCAGAGCTCGGGATCAGTGACTGAAGGGTCGGCCGACCAGTGGCTGAACGTCGGACTCGGGTTTGAGTTTTGCTTTGATTTCATTAATCAATTCGTTATTTATTTCAAAAGTATTTGTCGTAAAAATGGCGGAAATGTGTGAACAAAAAACGTGTGAAAAGATTAATGTCTTTTTAGACGTTAAAGTTGCCGATGAATACGGTATGGACTGACCACTGACCGAACCCCCGAACCCAACCCGAGTCCACACTCACTCCGATTGTCATCCCTTTTGACCACTTTTCAAAACGTCTTTTCTGTTTGTTTTTATTTTGAATTTCTTTGACAAACCATCTGATCCTCGGCTCCCGAAGTGGTCATTGAGTGCCACAACTGATCCGTTTGTTTCATCCAAACAGTTGGTCGTATTGTGATCGAGCTGTTCAACGATGTGGTGCCGAAGACATGCGAAAACTTCAGGGCGTTGTGCACCGGCGAGAAAGGGATCGGGCCTTCGGGTAAAGCCCTCCACTTCAAGGGAACCATTTTCCACAGAAGTATTTACCATAAATCAGCGATTTGTGTCGATTTTAACCAATTGTCTGAATGCAGTAATTCGGGAGTTCATGCTTCAGGGCGGAGACTTCACCCGATTCAATGGCAGCGGAGGCGAAAGTATTTACGGCGAGAAGTTTGACGACGAGAACTTCACTCTTAAGGTAAGTCCCGACTTGTCTTTCTTGTCCTAACGGTCCGACTCTTACCAAAGCACGACAAATCTGGTTTGTTATCGATGGCCAACTCCGGCCCGAATACCAATGGCTCGCAATTCTTCATAACCACTGTTCCGACACCTCATTTGGACGGAAAGCATGTGGTCTTTGGACAAGTTGTCAAAGGGATGACAGTCGTCAAGTACTTGGAGAACGTCCGGACCGGTCCTAACGATGTGCCGATCGATGTAATGATCAATAGTTTTGATTCAATGAGTTCTCACCCATTGTTTCTCTCAATTCAACAGAAGTGTGAAATCTCTGATTGCGGTCAAATCAAATCGGATGAAGACTACAACGTATGCGAAATCGACGGAACGGAAGACATATTTCCTCCCTTTCCTGAGGATACGGACTATGATTTCACATCGGTTTGCAATTTAAGATTTGATTATAGAAACAATCGTCAAATCGTTTCCCATTTTACAGATCGACGATATTTTACAAATCGGAGAGAAAATCAAAAGTTCGGGAAATACTTATTTCAAGAAAGAAGACTTCGTTAACGCAAACCGAAAATATAAGAAAGCGTTGCGTTATTTAAATAAATTACACGACAATGACTTGAATGAAGAAACGGAGAAAAGAGTCCTCTCTCAAGAACTTCCATGTCTTCTGAACAGGTATTAGTGATTGTAAAGCATTCATCCCTTCCTCTAATAGTCTCATCACTTCCTATCCAGCGCTGCGTCACTATTAAGGCTCAAGAAATATGACTCCGCTCTCGAAGTACTGAACGAAGCGCTAGACATCGCACCCGAGAACCCAAAGGCTCTTTATAGGAGAGGTCAGGCATTTCACGGCAAACGGGAATACGAGAAGAGTCTGTCAGACCTACAAAAGGCCCAAAATCTGGCGCCAAATGACAAATCTATTGCTTCAGAGTTGGCGGCAGTGAAGGGCGAGATCCAGGCCTATACCGCCAAAGAACGGATGGCCTACGCGAAGATGTTCTCCTAATTCAAGTCATACCCGATGTCACACATGTATTGTATTATATCCGAGAAGTGCAACACTTTTTTAGTGTAAATACAATTCTCCAAAACAGAAGTCATTCTCCAAATTGTTTTAACACAAATCTCTTCGCAATTCTTGTTATGAGTCAGAGCTTTGAGGTCTGATTTGACGTCCAAATGACTTATCAATCAATTGAGTCTTTGTTTCTGATGTAAAACCATTTGTTTTTTACCACAATTTCCGCGACTTTTAAGAGGAAACCGTTATTCCGGTTAAAAGAGATGATTGTTTTATATATATTCTGTAGTATTCGTTGAATTAATATTTCATTCATTCATTCAATTCGTCTAAACATTGATATTCTGTACAAAAATCCGAACTCTCTTTAAAACAAAACGCTTTTCGTATTTATATATAATTACAAATATATTTTAAATTGAATTTAAATTTAGTCTAAATATAATTAAAAATGAATTATTCGATAGAATTTGGTTTTTCTTTAGTTTTCTCTGTTTTAGTATTTTCTTTGATTTTGTGTTTTTGTGATTGCAATCAGACTTTGGTTCGTCTGAAGAGAGACGACCCCAACGGAGACCTAACAGAGACCGAAGCAGAAGAGGATTTGACTGCAGGTATGGCTCGAATTTGGGGTTTAGATTGTGATCCAGTAATGACTTTCCAATTGTTACCAATTATAACATCGACTCTTCTGTTGACTAGACTTTAAAATTCTTTGTTTCATGAATTCCACGACATTCCGTCTCAACTTATAGTGAATTCCAGACAAGAATTTTCTGACTTTTAGAGATTCCTCAGAAGTTTTATATTAAAAAGTTAATAGTTATTTGTTTTAGTTCTAAATATTCTAAAAGAATTACTATTTAAGCGTAAGATTCGGTGATCGATGACACGGATTATCATTAGGATATCGCTCAAAAGAATAAACTTTGTGACAATTTTCTTCATGATATTTCTCAATATGAAAAGTTCAAAATGAATGTTCATTTGCTTTATCTTTAGTCAGTCTAAACGATATCCTAATTATAATTCGATTCTGTTTATGACAATTGCAATCATCGAAGGGACGGGTGTTTTGGGTGACCGTCAGAGATATGCTAAGAGTAGGAAAATGATTCGAATCCTGGAAATACTCTTCCGTTAGTTCATTGCTATCATTGAAAACAATTGAATATAGTTTTCCTTAAATCCGATTTTGTACTGACATTGAGACCAATGAACTATATTTTGAAACAACAGTCGAAATCGATTGTTCGCGCGATTTCAAGAAAGAGTCGTTTCAATTGCATAAACAAGTCATGTGTCGTCCGCCGCGGAAGAAGTTGGTTGAGGTCAAGATGTCTTCAATGCTTTATATGCCAGGAGTTGTTCACTTACCTCGAAGTTATGAAGTGGAGAGATGTGACGGCGTTTGTCAACAACCGAACCACAAATGCCTTCCAATCGATACACAACTGATCGAAATTCCGGTCACTTTAAGCTTTGTATGACTAGAATCGACTCCAAAAGACCTTTAAATAAGTTTCTGTTTGATAGCTCTATAGCCGACTGCTGTCCACTCAGAAGTCGGGCGACCAGAGAATGAACGAGAAGTGTATGCGAGTGAAGATGAAAAGGCATCTGACGTGTGGCTGTAAGTGCGCGATGAGTGAACGCAACTGTTCAGACAAACAGCGGTTCTCGAGGGACAAGTGTGCCTGTGATTGCATCGACACTTCAATCGCCAAAACCTGTGCCCAAAACCATCGGATGTGGTCTAAAGAGAAGTGCGATTGCATTTGTCCGCCGATGTCTTCTCGGGAGTGCTCTTCGGGTGCGATGTTTGACGAACAGACCTGCAGGTAAGTCATGACCCGTCGCTTCTCCTAAACAAGTAATCCATTCTATTGTCTATTGTTTTTCAGATGCGTTGAGACTAACCGTTGATTAAAAAGTATTTATTAATAAAGTGTTAATCAATTAATTCCTCATAAAAACTGTTTCTCTGATTATATACTTTTCATTACATACTCTCCAATAAAAGCATTGGTTTTAATAAAAAATAATCAAAACATAAAAATTATTTTCTTTTTTAAAAGAAGTGTTTTATAAAATACTATTAATTTGTTTCCAAAAAAATGATTGAATCGAAAAATATATAAACAATGAAGTGATGAATGTCTTGGGAGTCACTGAATGAGAGTCACCCGAATCACTCCCATATTGACCATTTCGAACCTATAGAAGACACCGAAGTCGAGGTCAGAACCGATGGACACAACAATTTTGATAAGACTTACGGTAAGCTCTTTTGCCTCAAATACTGAATAACAGTGGGTTTTATAGTTCCGGACACACCTTTGGTCGCGCCGTAACCCGTGATTATATCGATGCAGAGCCGCCTCTTTCCGGACGTTTTGCGTAACTCTTCTGACTTTCGGCGCAAATATTCTGACAAAATTGAGTTCACTTCTCGAATGTGAAGTCCATGCAAATCGAGTTCGTTTGAGTTTGAGCTGAAACAAAGTTTAAGACACAATCCATAAGTGAATGTCTTCGAAATGTCATATCTCTTACCTATTACTGAGTATTGCGTCGACGATCTCATTGCTAAGTCTTTCAATCTTCCTCTGGAGTTGAGTCGCTTCGTCGCCATAATAAGAGGCCACGGCATACATCTTCCTCTGGAATGCCAGTCGAGTCTTGTTGTGGTACTCGTGCTTCTTCTCGAGCAGAACATTCATGTCTGCGAGTATGGCCTTAACGTTAATGTTCTTTCGGACGGGTTTTGTTGGCGAAGAAGAACGACTGTTGCCATTCAAAGGCGACGAACCCGTCCTCTCGTACGCAATCAATTGTTCCGTTTCTTTGCTGAAATCGTCTAACAGTCCCAAAGAGTTGTCCAAAACATGGATTGTTTTTCCCAATTGATAACTGATTTTCAATAAATTATCAAATTTTTATTCAAAATATGATTAAATAACTCTTTGATTCTAATGACAAATAATGAAAGACAATAACCAACAAAACATTACTATTCTTCAGATCTAAATATAAATATTGAGAGTTTGAATGACTTGATTGCTAGTAATCATTGATTACTTAAATTAAACCTAAAATTACAATTAATTTGAAGATTAAAAAACAAGACTCACTTATTTGACTCAAATATCGTGTCGAGAAAGCTTTGGTCAACGCCGGGGTATCTCTGGTAGAGCTGATCCCTCTTCATCCTCGTGGACAAGAGCTCTCTGGCCAATAGTCTTTGTGACGGACAGTTGGCTCTGAGGGCGTCGGCCTCAAGACTCTGGTCGTACTCCTGACGACTCAAAGCCTTCGCTAATTCCAAATCCATTATTTCTTGGAATTCACTGTTAGGAGTATTTCGTTCTAAATCTAATGATTTCTTTGACTTATGATTCGAAGAGTTTTTGCTTTTAATGCCATTATTATTGTTATAAATACTAATACTTTGAGTTTGAGATGAATTTGAATTATTAGACGTTTGCAATGGTTTTTGATTCAATGATTTCTTCCAATTGTGATGAAGAAGTCGAGCGACGCCATGACTTAGTGTTATGGTTAGGTCTTCGGGAGACAAAGAATCGGTCAAAAAGCCGAACTGCGATTGCAACTGAGCGGCCAATAAGGGGTCAATGGTTAAGACAAACTCCTGTTGGTCTGAATTCTTGCGATCGACCGGCGCTTCGATCCACTCATCTTCGGTCGAAGTTGACTCCGAGTCGAGATCAGGACTGTTGGCCAAGTGCTCAACATTTGGGGGCAGATGTTCGAGTGCGCTCACATCGAACTGGTCGTCATTCAATTCGCTCAATACTTTTTCGGCCCAATTGAAGTCTTCGAGACACGCGTCCAATATTTCTTTTAAGTGGTTGTCCTCTGCTTTCGGAAACTTTTGGCGCAAAGTATTCAACTTCTGGTCACGGGTTAGGTCGTCGGGTATATCACTTGTAAGGGTTCCCTTGTGGAGCATCACTTTCAAAAGGTTGCGCATCGGGTCGACTGTAGTTTCGGTCGCAATTTCTTCGCCATCACTGCTGTCAGTCTCCAGTCCTTCGTTTGAGTCTTTATTACATTGTCTAAGTTGCAGAAGAGCCCAATCTTTGGGTTCAGTCTGTGTTTGTCGTGAAAGGCATGTAATACTGATCTGATTATTGGAAGCGTCGGAAGTGTTTATGACATCTATAGGAAAAGCAGGGAATTCCCAGTTAGGCTTTCGGACGCCAACTAAGCTGAACTTCTTTAGTTTGCCATTTGCTTCGGGGTTGGGATGGACTTCATCGCTAATCTCTTCCCATTGTTCATCAAATTCAAAATCATTCGGATTCTCTTCTTTAATACATTCCTCGACTATCGACTGATTTCCTGATTTCCGTTCTCTTTGAGGCTTTGGCTGCGATTTGGCAAAAGATTTATCGTCAACTTTGTTGACACTCTCACCACTTCCTGAAGGTTTGTGACCGCCATTGCATTCATTGACTTCTGTCTGAGTCTCGGAGTTGTGCGCGTATGTGAACTCTTCATCCCTTTCCCAACCGGACTCTTGACTGACAACACTACTGGTATCGGAAGCGCTGATCGAAGAGCAGTCATCATCAGTACTCTTGCGATGCAGAGCGAGGAGTAGATCCATATCGATCTGATTATCAGTGACGGGAGGCGTCGATACGGGCGATGAAGAGCTTTCCATCTGTGAGTTATTTGATATGATGTCTATAGATTGTGCGGATACTGAGGTTTGTGACGATTGCGAAGATTCGGTGTAATCGCTATTGTCATTGGATTTGGCAGTGAATGCAGTCGAAGGACTACTTTTTGAGCGGAAAACTATTTGTTTCAAACCATTGGTCGGAATCATCTTTTTTGGGACCTTTTCGTCTGAATTTGATTTATGTATTGCCAGACCATTGAACTGAAGGCTTCTAATCATCTGTTCGACCGTCACTTTCTCGAAACGTTGAGACATAATCTCGAGTTTGTCTTTTGGTATTCCATGAATATTACGTTTAGAGAGGTCTTTAGGGTTTCGGCTCCACTTGTTGTCCGGTTCGACAAACATAATGGAGTAGCCGTTGAAATAACCGTAACTGACATACGGTTTCATTTCCCAACCCTCGAGGTTTGTGTTGTCGATGATTATGGGAGTTCTTCCCCTTTCTATATATCTTTTGGCCCGCTTTTGATTCCAGTCGTGAGCGTCAGGCAGTTGTGAGGCATCAAAAATATATAAACCGTTTTTTATGAAATAGTCATCTGTACTGAGAATAAGGCCTTCGGTTCCGCGGACTAACTCATTGGCCAAATATGTTTTTCCACTCCCGGGCAGACCCCTCATCAAGATTAGGATCTTTTCCTTTCCCATACGAATAATAGTCTTTATATTCAAATATTTATCGACTGTTTTTTGTTTTGATGAATGACTAGACTTCGTATTATTGAATCCGTGATTGTGTTTGGGAGCGAACAGATTGGCGAATGGCATCACTGCGTTAAGCGCTGCTAATTGTCCGACCTGTGCATTGACGGGTAGTTTATTGAGCACTTCTACGTTCGGGTCAGTTGTACTGCGGGACAAATACTCCGTATTCGAGTTTGTACTGAGCGTTGGGGGCAGTTCTTGGACTGTTCGAAGAGGCACTTCTTCGATCTGATTCGATGGCATCGACGGATCATTTGGCAGGTATTGAGCGGTTTCGCAAAGTTCCAGAAGACTCTCCAGAGTTTGTTCAGCTGTCAATGTCAATGAAGAATAAGGTCATTGTCTTTGGTTTGTCGCGATTGGGGATCAATAAAACAGTTTGTCTGACGATATGTTAAGGATATCTAAATTTGTATGTTATTGAAGGTTCGGATGTGCGGGGAATCAAAATTAGGCGATACTTATGCCCAGAGTTAAGGCAAATGAATGATTCAATGAAAACAATTGCTTTGAAAATTATGCCACAGATTAAGAGTCTGTGTGTTTGGTATTGAACCAAATATTTGAAACATTTTTCCCAAAAACAATTGGCATTCAGTATTGAATCGAAAGCATTGAGAAATTGTAATCAATTGAAAAGGAAAGTATGTTAAAGGAGTTGTCCGACAGAAAAGCTGATGAAATTGGGATCAAAATTGAATCGATAGTAATTCAAAATCATTAATTCACTTTTGAGATCACATGTTTGATAACAAGGTTATGCTTTCGATAATTGTTTCCTATACTCAGTCTTAATGGTTTTGATAATTAAAATTGTTAGCAAATAAGCTTCAAATGGTTAGGTCTTTCTTCAAAGTCTTCGTTCTTCTAATCTCGAATCCAATGCCCTATCAGTGACATTATCACCTGATTTATTGTGATGTCAACCGAACCATAACAACACCAACTTTAAAGTTCAGCGATAATTGGAAAAAACAAACTAAAGATAAATGAAACGATAATTTAGTGGAGATCGAGGTTATCTCAAAGCACTGAAAATCCTATTTTATGAGAAATTTCGCTTAAATGCAAAATATAATCGTTTCTATTGTAAGACTTCTTGAGAGGAAGTCTGCAAAAGCTTAAGATAAGTATTGACTGACATTTCGAGTGATCATTAAATGTCTCCGAAGATCGAGTCTTAAATTGCAATTCGTTTAACAATTAATAAATCATTTTTTATTACTAAAAGTATAGGAATTTTGGCTCAAAATCGCTAAAAATGAAAAGACTTTGGGCTGAAAAGAGTCAAAAGACTGAGTTTAAAATTGAATGTCGAGTGCAATGAATTCAATGAAATCCCAAGATATTAATCATATGTATTGAGGACAGACTCGACTTCTGCACAAACCCTAACATTATTAAGACTATTATCAAATCGATTGTTGAAAAGGTGTGAAAGACATTGAAAGTTAGGCAATGAGACAATGAATGAGTTGTCGACGTCTGTACAGACCATTGCCGGCGCACTCCTGGAACACGTCGTGGACCAGATCTGGTTCGATGCGATCGGCGAACATCTCCTGCAATGTCTTCAATCTGTCCATTTGTGTTGAGTTGTCCTCATTGGCCGCCAGATTCGATATAACAGTGTCCGGAGTGGAGCCTAAGTCGAGAGCCCTTTGTTTGCATTTTTTGCTTTTGCGAGACATCTCTTAACACATAAACACATTCAATGATAAACAGTTGAGTCAATCAAACGATAATCAAAACAAATTTCTTAATAGACTTCAGACAAACATATGTTTTGCCGAAAGACATGAAAACGCAAACACTTTTGTCTTCAGTTTTCTCTTCAGACTCGAACTCGATGTCAATGTTTGCTTCCAATGCTTTACATTTGACGACATTTCTCACTGAAAACAACATTTATTCCTCTCTTTTGAGTTCACTTTCACCTCGTATTCACTAAATTAATTAACTTTTGCACTAAATTTATCTCAAAATGCGATCTCAATGTCAATAATGTATTGCATTTGAGATCACATTCACTGAAGAAACCACTGAAGAGTCGTAAAGCATGTGATCATAGATTAAATCGCTTTTCAGTCATATGACAAATGATGTCCGCATTGGACACACTTTTCAGACCCTTTTCATTGATATGGAACTCAAAACCACTCGGGAGTGACACAAACCGACGGCCACTGACTTCACTCAATTGTCCGATGATCTTGCAATTTGTCTCAACTAAACTTTGTCATCTTAAGACCCATTGTCATCTTCCAGGTTATCAAAAACTTACCACTTTCTAGACGTGATTACTGTCAGTTTGAATCAGCTGTAGATTACATGTCCATAAAGTGTGTCTAAGATTCTCAATTGAGAAGATGTGAATTTCCCATTGTGAATGACTAGATTGGAAGTGCAAGATTACTTTCAATATGTCGACAATTTAAGCTCGAGGTCAGTAAATAAACCAATGGTTCCAATAAAGGTTCTAATGGCAGTAAAACTGTACCAAACCTTTACCTTTCAATAAACGTAATGTTTGTAAAAGTATTCAAACTTTTTTTGACATGAATTGTGGGCCAAGGGTTGGGCTCAAGGGATGCGCAGATGATTGCTTTCAATGGTAAGCCAAGAGAGATAGCGGGGGATCTGATCCCCCATCGGAACCAATGGTTGGGTGGAGTGAGCGAAACGTAAAAAAACAAAAATTTAGTAAAACATAAACACAATGTTTGAGTCCATGGCCTCTAAGTCTCGGACCAATTGAGGGCTCGTCTGCGGTCAGAGCCATGTCTGAGGTACGGGTCTGAAGGCCAGACTCATAACTAGTGATTACTTGGACTCTAATTAACGGTAAGTTTGTATCAAATGTTTGGTCACTTTATTTAACCTAAAAAGTAAGTCATTTATTACAAAGTGATTGACAGACGAGAGGGAGTCATATGAGTAGTGTTTGAGACGATGTTTAGTCACTTCTCAATCAAAGAAGTGCTGACAAACACCAAGTGATTTGAATCCATGTCCTAATCCCATGAGTGATAGTCCGTCCCAACGGTCGCTCATCCGCTGTCCGGTCGCCCCCTCTTAGCCCCCGATCCCTATCCCTGACGTCATTATTGAGCGCACGTCTGATGGCCTTCGCGTTCATCTCTTGACTACCGCTTTAACCCATTTTGTGATAATTTGTTTAATTATTTATTTTTAATTTCATTACAATTGACACTAAATATTGCCATCAATTCGACGCTTAATTCAATTCCATTTGAAGTGATATATAGTCTGATAAAAGATTTTACCATAACTTTCAGTCCGAGCGGTCTTTACTGCGAACACAAGGAAAACCATACAAAGAATCTTAAGATCACCACAAATATATCACCAAAAGTGGATCAATTGGGGACCCATTCACTGCATCGCGATCTTCAGAACCTGGTCTGTATCTGATCCCAATTGGGACTCAATCCGAGTCAACCCATTGTTGTTATTGCGTTTACTAATTCGGTGTCCATTTTGTCTTAGAGTTTACATTCTTGTGGAAGAGATCGTGATATAAGTGATTTGCTTCGACTGCGACAGTCATTGTTTGTCGACATCAGTGGTGTCATCGGTCCGACGCCTCCAATGCCTCCCAGGCGTAGGAAATATAATATAGACGTCTGTGAAGAGGAAAAAACTAATTCTAAGCGATTGAGAAATTCTGTTATGAGTGACCGGTGAGTGATCGCCGCACTGACCTCTTGACTGACCCCTTGACTGACCCTTTCCTCCTCCCGTTCCTCAGACAATACAATTCTCGCCGTAATTCTTCGCGAACTGACGACGAAATGACCAGTTTTTCCCAAAAGCGTTGCATCGCTTTCTTCAAAGAGTATGCCTGTAAGTCGTGTCAAAGATGATAATTGAATGTCACTGATGTCTAATCTGTTGTCCACCCGACCCGTTAGCCCACTCCGATCCAGAAATGATTGAACCGGAAGGTATAGAGAAGTTCTGCATTGCGTTGGGTGTGGCGCCCGAAGACATTGTTATGTTAGTGATATCGTGGAGAATGGAAGCCAAACAAATGGGTTATTTCCATATCAAGGAATGGCTCAAAGGCATGAGCGATATGCAGTAAGTGTCCACTTGTGTTGCCTCATATCTGACCACTAATGACTGTCCTCTCCCTTAGATGTGATTCTTTAGCTAAACTACGAAACAAATTGGATTCGTTGCGGCAAACGCTCAACGATTCGTCGACATTCAAATCGATATTTCGTTACTCATTCGACTTCTCAAAGGTGAGACCCTCTTCCCGTCGCCTCCCCGTCACTGACCCCTCCTCTCCCCCAACAGGAGAAAGACCAGCGAAGTCTTGACTTAGAGACGGCCAAAGCAATGCTTCAGCTATTGTTGGGTAAGCGTTGGCCGCTTTACCCCTATTTTCATCAATTTTTAGAACAATCGAAATACAAAGTCCTAAATAAGGACCAGTGGTGTAATGTTTTAGAGTTTAGTCGTTCAATTAGTCACGATCTGAGCAATTATGATGAAGACGGCGCGTGGCCGGTCCTCCTCGACGAGTTTGTCGACTGGTATCGCAAACATTTACTCACAAATTAATGACAACACTATTCACTAATTATATAAATTGTAATTCAAACTGATTTCTATCGCATTAGGGCTTCAAAAACCTTTGAAACAATTTCTCTTAAGCTTTGTTTTAAATTTTGTTCACTCTTTGTTTGCCGACGGGAGGGATGGCTATCGATAGCAATCCAAATATAGTGTAAATATGTTGGCCATCCCGAGAGCCATCCCTTCCCGACGTCATTCTTACCGCTAATTCCTTTGATTCTCTGACAGACTTATTAATGATTTTTCTTTAATTAAATTCTTAATTAAATTATTTTAATTAATTATCGAAACGAATAAAATTAATTCAATGAGAAGTATGTCTTTGATGACGAAGAATAGGTGAGTGATTATTCATTTACAGAACTTATCGGACTTCATCTTTGCCCTCCTGTCCAACAAGACTTCGTGTAAATGTCCCGAGTCTTTGGCGTCCCTCAGACTAACTGTTTTGTCGCTATTGATCCTCAACTTCTTGTCCTGAAAACTCTGGAACTTCTTCACGTAATTGATTTCGGCCTCTTTGAGCGATCCCTTCTCCTCTTCGGGCTTCTCTTTGGCCGTCCGTTCCCGACGGACTAATTCTGGGTCAACATTATTGCGGATTTTGATCATTTCGTTGGGTCCGGCGGTTGTACTTCGGGCCACAATGTATGGCAACTCTGGGTTCTCCTCGTCGGCCGATAAGAAGCAACTGTTAGACCCGAGTAGAGCTAACTTTAACTCTTGGAAAACAGGTTCGAAGTACTCTCTGGAACCGATCGCATCTGATCGGCCGACCAATCGGTTCTTGTTGTCAATACTCAAGTACTTATTATAACCAGATTTAAATGCTATGTGAGTACTACTGCTCGGCTTTATGGCGGTCAGGATCTCCTCGGGATCGGGAGGTTCGCCCGGAGAGTGAGCCGCGCCCAATATGAAGAGACCGTTGTCCAGAGCTCGGACGTACTGATAGGGCGATATTTCTATAGCGACCGGACCCGTGATTTGCTCGAAACGAGTGATCGGAAACCAATTTCCTTAAGAAATTAAAGAATATAAGATATATTTGAGAAGCGATTGATTGGTCGACAAACCGTGGTTTTGGGCGTCCGTCGCATCGGCTTTCTGTTGGATATCTTCGGGAGTATCGACTGTCGGTGTCTTTTGTTTCTTCTTTTTACTGAAATCAAACACAATTATCAACGGTTTGTCAATTTTCGGCTCAAACCTACCGTTTTTCTCCTTTTAGCTTTAGTTTCCCGATTCTAACCGACGAATATTCAGCCATTTTCGGTAAAAAGTTAATAGATTTGTATTATTAATCGGGTATTTGTGGCCAATTAGTGGTCAAACACCGACACAACAAATGTTGTTTACATCTGTTGTGATGTCATAAACGAGTCATTGAAAGAGCGCTTAAATTGAATTCAAACTCAAACTTAAGATTTGTTTAGAACTCGAGTTCTAATTTTCACTGGGATTTTAGAGCCCTTTTGGGCCCTTGTTTTTAAATACAAAAATATTATGATACATAAAAAACAAAAATTGACCCTTCAGGGAAAACTAAAGTTCTTTTAAATTTTTACTCAAATGAAAAATCATATTTGTTAATAAATCCCAATTGAATTCTTCATTGAAATTTTGTTTCGATGCAAAACGTTTTGAATTCATTAATAACTTGATTAACTTGATAATCAAATCAATACAAATGAAGTTTAAACTATTGGAAATAAAC
>JAQGAJ010000551.1:0-14237 GCA_034689365.1 Liebstadia similis
TTCTATTATCATTAGATCTTTGTATCTCTAATACAATTTAAATGAGTTTAATTGATTGTAGATTCCGAGATATAAAGCCGGGACCGTGTAGTGAACGCTTTGGACATACGATATATTCTTTGCATGAATTAAACGCACATCTCTTAACTTGCCATCTGAGCAATTGATCCAATTGTCAATCGTGGTCTTTGATCATCATTGATGGTCATTGTCATTCAATTTAGTTTGTTTCTCATTATTCAGACTTTCAACTAATAAAAAATATATTGAATTTTCATCTTGCTCATTTCTCATAGATATCAATAGTCTGATATCTAACAAGTATTTCAAGATTGTAAAGTTAATTGCCTTGATTAATTATCATATTAAGTCAGATCATTATTTATTATCATTGTCTCTCTACCAAGAAATGGACGACCAATCTATTCACATATCAAACATTTGCTTAAGAGCTTTAAATCAAACATCAAGCTATTTTGAAAAATTACCTAGTTAATTATTATTATTCTATAAATAAACTACTAGTTTTAGTTGCCAAAATAATGCCATGGCTTTATAAATGATAAAATTTGAGAATCAAATATTTTAATTGAGTTAATCATTAAAGTCATATATAAACTGATAATCTCTTGACTGAAAACTTGGATTTAATTAAAGTGTTTTTTGGCGCTACTTATCCTCAACTTTAACAATGCATTTAACACTCAATAGCTGTGGTTTAAACCCGAACTGACCCACTATTTACTTGTGATGGCATTAATTTAAAGCCCAGACCCTCTGTGTATATACATCCGAGAGACCCGAAGCCCGTGTGAGACCACCCGAACCCGAGTCATGCACTCGAGTCGTGCGCTCACCTAAACTCAGGTCAATAGCCTTCAGATGAGTACTAATACAAAGCATTGATCGCCGCTTTAAGAGGTTTAAAGTACTTATAGATTACCGAAAATAAAATAATAAAACTGAACTAAAACACAAAACTTTAGCTTATAATTGTTTATATTGAATGTGGTCAATATGGGAGGTGTGGGTGTCTGACCCCCAGGGGCTGACTGTTGGGCACTATTTTGTTGTGCGTTAGTGTATGGGTTGAGTTGTGCGCCGCCATTGGATGGCAATGGAGTGAACGCCATGTTATCAAAGGCTGAATGCAATGCATTTAAAGTGCATTCACTCAACATTGGACTCACTGTCACTCAAATTGGTTTAATTCAATTTAATTTAGTTAATTGCGATCGCAATCAACTTTAAACTCGAGGTAAAGCCATTGATTGAATGCACGACTCACTTGTGGACACTCATTGAGGCCACAGAAGAGGAATCGCTGATCAAATCATTTGACGGCTGTTTGTTTACAAACTGCCGAATCGACCGCCACTTCACTGATATCAGTGATACGACTAATGAGATCTCAAACACTCGTTTTGTCTTAACTCATATCTCATTTAACTGACAATATTTGACTTGATATAAGTGAATCTGAGCCACTCTGTTATCAATGAACAGCAACGCCAAGAATAGACAAAAGTCTCGACCGCCTCTCGGATCGCATCCCAACTCGCAGATGACCAATAAGTAAGTCAACTCACGACCAGTGGAACCACTCTATCAATTGCCAGTGATTACTCGCCTCATGATTGTGTTTATGGTGAGGCTTAAGGTCACTCTTGTAATGTCGCTCAAGTGATAGAGTTGTCCATTGGATTTCAAATATGGTCTCATTTGAGTCAGTGATCTCATGTTATTCTTCTTCGTCTACAGTAAGTCTCAAATGCGACAAAAATCTTTGACCGAAAGACCGGTTACACCCGAAGGCGTATATTTGAACGCAAGACTAATGCATTGCACCGCATCTCTGGTCGGATGTGTTGTACAGATACAGACCAAAGACGGCACCCGATATGAAGGGGTTTTGCATACTTTTTCACCAGAAGTAAGTCATCGGAGGTTTTATTTAAATTAATTACTGATCATTACTTGTCATTGATTTGTTTTAGTTTGAATTAGTCGTCGATTATGTGACCAAATTAGAGACCAATTCAGTTCCAATCATGGGATCAAATATCGCTAATCTATTGGTTAGTCTTCAGGCGAATAATGGGGTTTCGCAGCGAATTATTTTCAAATTTCAAGACGTGGTTAAACTAAATGCAGTTAACGTGGACTTAGATTTCGCCGTTAATAAAAGTATTGATTATCACTGACTTAGACCGTCCTCTAATAGCTTGTTCTTCAGGTCAATTGTTGACTGACACAGAAATTAGTCGTTATGAAGCAAATAAGTTAACTCGAGATAAAGAAGCGAAAGAATTGGTTCCGTGGGATGGCGGACATGGAGACGGCGCTGACTCTCTGGACACCCTTGCATTGGACGACCACAACGGAGTGAGCACTCAGAACGGCTGGAGTCCCGACGAGATGTTCAAAGTAAACGAGACTAAGTTTCAGCTGAAGAGCACTTACGACCCGAGTCTTCCGGACTATACGTATGTCGCGAGTGATTGTGATTTGTGTTTATTTACTTTTGTTTTATTACAGCTGTCCTTTAGTTAAAGGCGAAGGACCTGATTATGAAGAGAAACAGAAAAATGCCACAGAATTGGCTAATCAAATAGAGACTGACCCGTCGAGACAGGAACGGTATGCCAAAGAGGATGCCGACGACGAGGAAAAGTATAGCGCAGTCGTCAGACCTAACGACTCAAATAGTCAGTACAATCGCAATCAGGACCGGAACCGTAACCGAAAGACGAATAACTCGCCCAACTCTACGGCTAATAATAGTGGAGTACAGAGTTTGCCGCCGCGACAACAGAGACCGATGGCTAGTTCGGCCTCCGGGACGGCCTCCGCATTCCATAACAAGAATTCAAATTATAGCAAACAATTCACGAGCAGTAGTGCCTCCTATCAAAACCAATCCCATAAGGTTCAGAACTATAGAGAGGAACAGAACTCTGGATTCCCAGTGGCCGGACAGACATATGTCAAATCAGGTGACAATGAAGATCAGTCTCATCACAGAAGTAATGATAGCCGACGTTCGGCAGCGCCTAACAAATCACGAAAAGAAGATTTCAAAATGCCTTCGAATGTGGACTCACCTAAAGATAGAGACAGTGTTCCGTTGAAAAGTGAGCTCTCAGTGAAGACGACGAACGCCCCGACCGGTGGTCTTAGTTCTAAAAGTAAGTCTCCGCTTAATGCCGGCGACGCGATACCAGTGAAGGACAAGACATCGGAGGGTTCCAGTTCTCAAATGGCTGAGGAGACGGCTATCGATGATAACTCTGAACAAACGGAGACAAATCGTGAATCTTTAGAAACGGTTAGTTCAAAGTCACCGACCGATGCGACCACAGCTGAAACAGAAATAGCAAAGAAGTCAACACTTAATCCAAATGCAATGACATTTATCCCACGCTCTCCAATGACTTCTATCAATACGTCGGCCACTCCTCCCTCTGTGGCGTCAACTCCTTCTTCAACTGTCTCTGTGCAGATGACGGGCAACCCTATGACTCATACGGCACCCCAAAACATGAGCCAAGGACATAACCATCAGATCCAGGTCGGGCCCCAGCAATCGGCACATCAACCGCAACAGCGGTTTCAGATTCCGTTAGTACAGAACCATCAGTTCAGTGTTCTGACCCCATCGCTGAACCCTTTGTTGCACAACCAATATCTGATGACAAATGTGGCCGCAATGGGACCGCATTTCGGTCAGTCTAACCCTAATCAACAAAGACCTTTCCGCGGCAAAGGGCCCGCCGGACAGTTCAGACATGAGTTTAACCCTCAGTCACATCCTGTGGCTGCTGCTGTCACGGGTCACCCTGTCTTAGCTACGGCACCGATAGGAGCGCCGCAACAAATTCCGGTCAGTTGGTCGGGACCCCAACAAACGACAGCTATGGTCGCACCTCAGGGTCCGCCCCAAGCCATGTATCAACACATGTATCAGTACCCGAGGATGAATGTATTGCCACAACATTCTCAAATGCAAATGGCAGGCATTCCTCAGCCCGTCCAATACGACCCGACACAACTCCAACATATATATAGTGAGTACAAGTGATGCAAATGATTGAATTGTGTCTGATCTCTCTTTCCTTACGAAAGGCACAGTAAATGCGGTACAACTCCAGCATTTAGTATCGCAGGCACATCAACATGCCCAAATGACCAACAGTGGCCCCCACTCGGGTCACAGCACTCCCCAATCGGCAACGCCCACCACTCCACTCCACGGAGGACCGGCTCCGTCTCCAGTTCATCACCAACCAAACCAACCGCCGACCCCAACGCCTCCCCAAACAGTAATGTATGCCAACGTGACGACAGCACATAACCCACAGAACCCAAACGTTGGACATCATTCGAACTCTGGAGCGCCCTATCAAAGCATTTTACTGATGCAGCCAACCGGTCACCACAGTGGTCACGGCGCTCCCCTTCACGCCACACACCTGAGTCACAGTTCGTCGCAGAACAATCATAACGGTCCGCCCACTATGATAGGACCCGTTCATATGATTAACACTCAGAACCAATTGGCCGCCACTTTTAATGCCAACTCCGGTGAGGACTGACCTCTCTTTCGATCTCTTCTTACATATGTTTGGCTTTACTTTACAGGAGTCTAAAGATGTCTTCAATTAGTTTGAAATTACATTCAAAAATTAAAATAAATTAAAAACATTTTGACATTTGGTTCAGATTTGAAATTAGATTTTATTCGAAATTAATTTCCAAATGATTTAAAAATAGTTTTTATTTAGATTTTGATTTGTATTTCAATTAACACTCAAATGATTGACCGAAGAATTGTATCGACGCTGAGATCGAATCAATTGTCGGCTAAATTCCGTTATTTCTGTTTCAAATTCTTAAAAACAATAAATGAATGAATCAATTGTTGATAATTAAAAGTCGAGAATCAATTGAAACGATTCTTACGATCAGTTAATTGGTTTCAATACTTTCATAGAGTAGTCAACACAACGATAGCCCTGAACTAAACCACTCATTGATATTATATCGACTGATGGTTTGGCGAATTGGATCACATTATCGATGGTTATTCCTCCGCTCGCTTCCAACAGAACGCCCGAGTATTTACTCTTCAAAAGATTCGTCACTTCTTCTAACTTCTGACCCTCAAAGTTGTCGAGCATTACCACATCTGCGCCCCTTTCGGCTGCCATCAGAGCTTCCTCTAAGTTCCTGCACTCAACTTCGATCTTAGACGCAAAGTCTTTGATCCCTCTGACGGAAGCGATGGCAGCGGTAACGGAACCACCGCTAAGAGCGATGTGATTGTCTTTGATCATAATCATATGGGAGAGATCGTATCGATGAGGAGTCACTCCACCTATTATTAAGCCATACTTCTCAACCATTCGGAAACCTGGAGTAGTCTTTCGAGTGCCGGCAATCATTCCCTTCCATTCGACTGAAGCCACCTTCAGCTTAACTCTTCGACATTCAGTGGCCACACCCGAACAACGGGACAGGACATTCAACACAATACGTTCGGCCAGTAGAATATCGCGCGCCCGTCCGCCCACATAAGCCACTTCGCAAGCCGGCGATCCCTTGAGATACTCGCCCTCTTTGAACAACCAATTCGGCGAACAGTTTAGTTCAGTGAAAATGGCGTTCGCGAACGGAATGCCCGCTAAGACTCCATCGCTTTTACATAAGATCTTTGCGGCCACTTCTTTGTCTTCGGACACAATGGCCTGAAAATCAAAACTAAAGGTTCGTTTGATTAGAAGAACAAGTGCTGGCAAAGTGATCATTTGATACCTCGGTAGGTCTTCTTTTATCCAATTTCTGGCCAATTCTTGGAGAATAATTGGATTCAGAATATTATGATATTTACTCATTTCGTCAAAACTTCTATTTTTATTATTTGCCGACACTTTTCAAATGAAAAGCTTTTCTTTCGGTTGGAAATTGTTTACAAATAGTATTCTCTTTTATCTCGAAATAACTTCTTATCTGATTATTTGAGTAAATAATAGCGGAATAACTCAATCGAAGTATACTTCAAACTCACATACATTGACCACAAGAATGACCACCAGATTAATGAACATTAATTGACATATATCTGGCATTTCATCCAATACTTCATAAATTTATTAATAATTCAAATGAATTTGAGATAAATTTGATTTATATATCAATTTTATAAATTTATTTATCGATGAAGTTCGAGGTTAAAGATAGTTTGCGAAACAAACTGATCATTCATTTCTAACCTAAAAATAGAATTTATGGTCTGAATCGATGAAACGATAAGATCGATGTAAATCTAAACTAAAACATGGTTTCGTTAATGAATGGATGAATCAAAGAATTTAGATTCTAGTCATACATCAGTTCATAATTAGCTAATCAAAGCTCATTCCTATCGTCAGTGCTTTGATGTTTGATTTGGTTTATATTTTATTTACAAAAACATTAAATTATGTAAATTTAATAAATAATTGAGAAGTGGATCAATTGTGCGATTAGATGATGATCTTCGGCAAAAACTTTATGCAATCAGTTGAAAGGTTCCAATAGTGCGCATGGTCTACAAACTTGGGTCAATTCTGCCGTTTATTTACTTACCGTATTCGCACTGATTTCTATACATTTAACTATAAATATAAAATGTATTTTCCGTTTATAATCTCGGTCTCAATCAATATCATAATATGACTGTTCACTCAATTTGAATGTAATCGATGTCACTTCAAATGCAAACAAAGCCATTGAAACATCTCTTCATTTATCTGAAGTCCATCTGAGATGTGATGAGAGATAATACGGTTGTATAGCCTTCGAGAGTGAGTCAAATGGGACTAAACATCAAATTGATATCACTTTTAGCGTCCGATTGATTGCAATTTCAATTGTTTTTGTCTTTGGATCTGAATTAATGTTAGATTTGGTTTGGATTACAATCGACTGAATGGCTATGATTTTGGACGAAGAGTTGACAGCTCTGGTAATTATGATCCCAATCGACAAAACCATTGTTCCTATCGGTTCCACCTCTTCCTCAATGATTGCGATTGCTATAAACCGTCTTATGATCATGTTACTTTCTTAAACCCTTGTGATCATACCATTGCTCCGCTAACCATAACCAATGATGAACTTGTTCTTTGTCGGACAGAACCGGGAGTTCGAGTGGTTACTCAACCAAGAAGTCAATACAATCCTCACTCAATTACATTCAATAATTTTGGTACAACTGATCCGATCACTAATTCAACCATTGATTTGTCCAATTTGTTCCCTTTAGGAGTGCTGCCGAAGATTTCCGGTACATATTCCAGGTTTGGAATCAATGGTGAAGACCGAGAAATTCCCTCTGAATTCGAGCACACATTTGGATCAAATCAAAATCAATGCCACACTTTCTGCGGATAATATCTGTTATGCTGTGAGTTCTTTGCCAACCCCTTACACCCTCTGATTGTCTGATTACCAGGATATTAGTCTCCGTCTCCATAAGCATCCGAATCCCAATTTGAGGACAATTGTTCAAAATGACTGTCAATGGAAGTTACATCAGGTTTGGTCTTTAATTGACATCAGATCCAAAATAAAAATCTGACTCTTCTAATGGATCAGATCCAAGATGCTTCAAACCATCTGATGTCAGCTTTATATTTGCTGTCTTCACCGCCTCTCAGATTCGATGAAAAGGCAAATAAATATGACTTCCGTTCGGCTCAAGAAGTTATTGAGGTCTGAATGGCATCATATAGTGATTGAGTGATTTACCATTGGTTTCAGATGATTAATGGCGTTATGAGTTGTTTACAAAGAGGTCGGAACAGTCTTATTGTTCCAAAGAAGCGCACAATAGAAGAACTCCAGAACAGCAGAAATATGGTTAATATTGTAATCGCTTTCGGCTTTACTGCCATTGTTTGATAGTTTACGGCCATTGGCCTCACATTCGGTCAATGACTGGATTTCATTAGAACTCAAAGCAATGGCAATAAAGTTATAAATTGTTTTCCGATTAATAACCGAAATGTATTTCAGAAATCTCTTCAGCCGCCGCTTCCGAACGATCTTGCGGTCAGTTTCTACATCCAATCGCATAAACTCGTTTGTGCAGTATATCACATGATTAAAGAACATTCTGGTCAACTAAAATTCGACATTTACCAGGTTTACTCTCTTCCCAAGAAAATATCATTCTCTAAGCCATGTCTTCATAGGCGGAGACATCGGTTCCATGGCTTAGCGAAGCACTGGTTCTGTTCACAGTCGGTCTTCAGTTCTGTCAACAACTCAAGGATAAGGTGTCGGTATTCACGCAATACAAAGACATGCAATACTAGCGACGAATGACCACAACTTAGTCTACACTTTAGCCATATTTTACAGATTTTTGATTAGTTTTCAATAAATTTAGTGAATTTAGTAACGAATTAAAAGTGATTTTAAAATATTGTACAAAAGTTTTACAATTGAAATATGTTTAGTAGTTTAGAGTAAACGGAAATCACCTTTTTTTAGGTAACCATTGGTCGAGACTTTTAAGCAATAAATATCAATAAATGCCTGAAATTTAATGAAATTTAATTGAATTCAATTAATTTATTAATTTAATTGTTATTAAAAGCTTTTTATTCCACAAATGATTGATATTCTTAATGATAATTAAATCAATAAATTGGATGATCAATGAACAAAATGTTATCGCTTTCTATTGATATTTAAGTCAAGATGATTACCGAAAGTCGAGGTCAGACCAGATGAGACAATCTTTGATCTGTGAGGGAACGGAAGGGAACGGAAGGGAACGGCCGTCGGCTTATGTTTTGTCGGACTTTATGAATGAGTTTTGTTTGCAAACAATTATCTAATGTTTTGATGAAATTTGATCACAATTTGGACGAAATATCGATGAAATGCACAGAATTTGGTAAATATAGAGATAATGAGTGACCACTGATGTCCTTATGTCTGTCCATTCGCAGTATGGCCTCCGACTTCTTCTACCCGAACACGGGAGGGGTCGAGAGTCACATCTATCAGTTGTCTCAATGTCTGATCCAATTGGGACACAAAGTGATTATCATAACCCACGCCTATGAGGACCGAACTGGTGTCCGCTATATGACCAATGGTCTTAAGGTGTATTACCTTCCCGTATGGGTTGTCTATAATCAGTGCACTCTTCCGACACTGTTCTCCACTTTCCCGCTCGTCCGCTATATTCTGATTCGGGAGCGCATAGACATAGTCCACGGCCACTCGGCCTTCAGCGCATTGGCCCACGAAGTGATGTTTCACGCGAAGACACTCAACTTGAAAACAGTATTCACTGACCACTCGCTCTTCGGTTTCGCCGATTCCAGTGCTATAATCACTAATAAGTTATTGGAAATGCTTTTATCGATTTGCAATCGAGTCATATGTGTTTCCCACACCGGGTATGTGACCATTGGCTCTGATCTATCACTTAATTGATTCTAATTGTATAGCAAAGAGAACACAGCCCTCAGAGCCGGAGTCGAACCAAACCGGATATCTGTGATACCGAATGCTGTGGACACCGATATATTCATGCCGTCGGCTGACAAACGAAAATCAGATACCAGTTTGTGATCTTTGTTTCGGACATAAGTTTAAACTTAATTATCTCTTTTCTTATCTCTATAGTAACGATAGTAGTGGTCAGTCGTCTAGTCTACAGGAAAGGCGTTGATTTGTTGGCCGGAGTTATACCTATCATATGCAACAAATACAATGGCATCCGATTCCTCATCGGTGGCGATGGACCCAAACGGATAGTCATCGAAGAAGTGGTTGAAAGACATCAACTTCAAGACAGAGTCACTCTGTTGGGAGCTATAAAGCACGACGACGTTCGGGATGTCTTAGTCCAGGGCGATCTATTCCTCAACGCCTCCCTCACCGAAGCCTTTTGTATGGCTATAGTAGAAGCGGCCGCTTGTGGTCTACAAGTGGTCAGCACTAAAGTCGGTGGAATACCAGAAGTACTTCCGAGTCAAATGATTTGGTTGACTGAGCCCTCTGTCAAAGGGCTATTGGATGGCCTCGAGAGAGCTCTGACTGACCGAAAGGCAGGAAATGTCATCTCTCCGTTCGAGGCTCACGAAAGAGTCAAAAACTATTATCAATGGGAAGATATCGCTAAACGTACGCAAAGAGTCTACGATTGGGTTATCAAAGACCCGGACGAGAAATTGGGTCATAGGTTGCATAAGTTCTGGCAGTGCGGAACAATTTCGGGATCAGTTTTCATCGTTATCGCTGTCATCGAACACTTGCTATCACTTCTGTTCTCATGGCTCGTCCCCAAAGACTCTATCGATATCTCACCCGAGCTTACAATCAAAAACTTCATTTCAAATGACAACTCGAGTACCAATTGTGACACTCCTAACAGACCATTGTCTCAAAAGAACGGGATCAGACTTGAGGGGGGAGGCGATGGTCCGCACGTTAATCGCGATAATTTTGATTATTGATTGCTTTGAATTCAAATTGTCTAATGTTTTGATTATATTTCTAATCATTCCGTAATTTATTCAGATTTTATAAAACGTTAAAATTTTTATTACAAATAAACCAAACTTTAAATTAACTGAATCTGAAGGTCGTCTCAAACGAGTGTTTCTATAACAGCCTTGAATGGTATCGATAGAGTCGATAGAGTGAGAGAACAGCTGTATATCAGTCTCTCTCACACTCTCTCACAGACTCTCTCAGTCTCTCTCTGTGTTTACTCCAGTTGTGACACACTTTCACTGCCTTTTGAGACACACATCCTATGAATTGTCGATTGATTTACTCTTAAATCAAATCAATTATGCAAAGAGTGATCAATCGGTGGAAAGTTGTGATCAATTGATGTGATAAGTGGTTAACCGAATGATGGCTCAGAATATCTGTTTATTAGTCAGACATAAGTCATATCTATTCCTGAGCTCAAGAATCACCGCAACTAATGGTCTCTACAGTAATATCATTACCAATAAAAATGTGTCCAAATATTCCGATCGGACGTATGCCACAGACCGTAGTCCCGGCCCTCAGACCCCATCCAAACCCGTGTTAGACATGAATTTCGATAACACTCGCGAAGCCTTCAAAAGTAAGACCACCGCAGAGTTGGTCAGAGCTCTGGTGGTCCTCAAGTTGTGCTCTTATGACACGATTGTCAACAATCATAAGAAGGTATGTCTTCTCGATTGTGAAAACTACTTGAGCTTTAACTTGGAATCAATTGACACCACTTTCTTCCCTACCTTACCCTCACTTGCCTTACATACCTCGACATAGCATAGCCTTTAGAATCGATATTTAGTGACATTTCATTGAAATACTTTTGCTATTAATTCTTTAATGTTTCTAATATTCAATTAATTCGGAACATATTTTTTTATAATAAATTAAAAGATCAATTATAACGATAAAAGTTGTTTTAGTTTGTCATTAGATTCCATGTAATGATTGCATAATGTATTGCATTCCTTAACCCAACAGTTGATTCGTTTTTCGCGTAAAATTCTGGGCCAAAGATTGTTTAAGATTGCGATGAAAATGACATTTTATGGCCATTTCGTCGCCGGAGAGGACGAGCAGTCCATTCGTCCCATTATAGGACATATGAGGTCTTTCGGTGTCAAATCGATTCTCGATTATAGCGCCGAAGAAGATATTACCGAAGAGGAAGCGGTCGATATTGAAATGGCGTAAATGACTGATCTCTTATAACCTATTTCTTATTCGGCAATGAAATTAGTTTTATCTCATTTATTGCGACCTTTTCTATGATTTTATTTATATTCATATTTAACTCAAATTAATTGCAAATCATTGCCGAATCAGAATCTTTGATATCATTAATGGAATAATTTAATCAAATCAGACAATTCAAAGACAAAGGCAAAGACAAACAAAATGCGGACAAATCTCCCGGTAATTGATTTTAATATTGTTTTTATTGCTCTAAATTGAAATTAGTTTTGAAATTATGGTTGAATTTCGAAACAAACAAAAATTAATCCAAAGATCAATAGCTCGAAGATATAACTTATATAAGCCTTAAAATGTTATAAAACTTTGATAAATAACTATTTGTGAAAATTTGTTCTTTTTATCAGAAACTTCAAAGAAATTCTCGGGTCATAAGGAGTTCGGAGACCGTCGGAAGTTCAGTCCAGTGGCGCGGACTTACTTCTATATGAATGAAGCGAATTGCGAGAAGAATTTGAACACATTCTTGAAGTGCATCGATGCGGTCGCCGGCGCCACAAACAGCACCGGATTCGCTGCCATCAAACTGACCGCTTTGGGTCGGCCCGGTATGTGACTGTCTGTTCCTCATCGGTCTGACTGTCATATGTTTAATGTCTGGCAGTGTTGTTGTCCCAGTTGTCCGAAGTGATCGTAAGAACACGAAAATACTTTACTCAGATCACGGGATTCGAGAGAATGACTTCCGGAAACGTTTCGCCCGAAGAGTTTCAGAAACATTTGGACCGAAGGTTTAAAATAAAGACCGACAACGCAGAGGTCCAGAAGTGGTTCAAACAAATGGATTACGACCAGAGAGGACTCATGAATCTCTTCTCGTGGAACGGACTCATAGATATGCAAAGCCTAATCAGCGATGTCTTCAAAGTGCCTAACCTGACCTCTGGCCGAATCGAACCTATCATTCGAGCGCTGACCGCAGAAGAAGAAGAAATGTTCAGAAATATGATGAGAAGAGTGCACACAATCGCCAAAACGGCCAGAGATAGAGACGTCCGAGTGATGATCGACGCCGAACAGTCATACTTTCAGCCGGCAATCAATCGCATAACTATGGAACTCATGAGGAAATATAACAAAGAAAAGGCAATCGTTTTCAATACATACCAATGCTATCTCAAAGTAAGCATCCATTGAGTTCTTCGCTCACCACTGATGTCTGTATCAAAGGAGGCGCACGAGTGTTGTGTCGTCGACCTCGAGCTCGCACAGCGACAAAACTTCTTCTTCGGAGCCAAACTGGTCAGAGGGGCGTATATGGAACAGGAGAGGGAAAGGGCGCGACTGGTCGGCTATGAAGACCCGATCAACGACTCGTATGAATCGACGAGCGATATGTATCACAAGAATCTCGAATTCTTTATGAAGAAAATTATCGAAACAGGAATTGAAAACAAAAAGATCGCAATAATGGTTGCCTCACATAATGAGGACACCGTTCGGTTCACTGTCAACAAGTCTGACCATTGATTACCGATTCATCTGATTTTAATCTTATCTCTCATTTTTTCAGAATGAAAGAGTTGGGAATCGGAAGAGAACATAGGGTTATATGTTTTGGACAGTTGTACGGAATGTGCGATCAAATCAGTTTCTCTCTCGGTATTCATATATTAACTAAACAAATGTCTCGATTAGAAGATAGTTTAAGGATTTTTCCTTCGGATGAATTTGAAATCTTATCACTTGTTTTTGATATGATTGAAAAAACTAAGAGAATTCCAAATCCTTGAATTGATTAGTGGCTAATAATCTGTAATCAATAACTTTTGTAGACATTCTTAACTGATATCACTTCTGGACCTAAACATATCGAACTAACTCTTTCCTTGAACTTCAGGTCAATGCGGGTATTCTGTCTATAAGTACACGCCTTACGGACCGGTCGAAGAAGTGATTCCATACCTGAGCCGTCGGGCCATTGAAAACAAGGGAATTATGAAAAACGCGGCAAAAGAGAGAAATCTGGTTAAGAAAGAACTGATCCGACGCATCAAAACGGGAAATATATTTCATAAACCGGTTGGAAATTATACACCACTTTAGTCAAACATTTGATTGAAAGTCATTCGAATTAATTGATATTATTTTTTATAGTTTTACCAAAGATTTTATTAATTATTTGAATTGGAATTTATTCTCCGATCAAAACATAGAATTATATTACTCTTCAGTTAAAACTAAATTTTAATATATTTAGAAATTTATATTTTAAAGAGAATTCAATAAAATCTAATTGTGTTAACGATTTGATCATTCATTTGACTCTTTATTATCTCAATTATCAAACTTAAAGCTAAGAATTGAGTTAACATAAGAGAATCTACCTAATTTTGGTATCATTAGAATCCTGATGGAAAATTATGCAAGATAACCTCTTCAAAATGGGCTTATGGATTATAGTTACCTCGATTCTTGATATTTAA
>JAQGAJ010000552.1:0-14218 GCA_034689365.1 Liebstadia similis
AAGACCAATCGGATTCATCTCATTGTGGAACTGGTCTTCACTTTTCGTTCTTCATTTTGCACAAATACCTGAGCGGTAACATTTTGATGTCCGACTGTCCCCTTTCAGAAGAATCAAAGCTCACGACTCCCTCATTGCCATCGATGCTGAGCAAAGTGCCGGTCATTTCTCGGTCTTCGCCGAAAATCACTTTAACCTGAAATCGCAATTATTTTCGAATCAATAAAATTGAGTCAAGACTTGTGACAAACCTTATCGGAAGGGCCGGGAGTGACCGGTTCCAAGTGCTCTGACAATATGTTGACCACACGATCTTCTTTAAGAAGAAATACGGCGCACATTCCACCGGATATACCTCTGACGATACCCGTCTGTCCGATCAGATCAACGTCGTCGTGGACGTCCTTAATCCTGACCTCGATGTCTGTTGTCTGCCACTCGACAGAGAAGGCGTGTTCCATACCTGCGCCCGGAGTTTGAGGGTTGAAATGAGGAGAAGCAACGCCCGGAGTCATCGGGGAATAGCCATAACCCGTCGGTGACGGACCAACACTATGCGGGCCGTTATAGACAGGACTGGGAGTCATATAACCGGCTGATGTAGGACTCGGTGCTGTGCCGGGAACGCTATAATTCGATGGCGAAGGTGTGGGCGCCGGTCCGTAAGGAGAATAAGAATGATCGGAAGAGGCATACATTCCAGGTGTCTGTGGAGTATAGGGTCCGCCGGGAGGTGTTTCGGGATTGGGATAACCCGGTGTCGGAGGATTCAAATTGTAAGGATTTGACGGCGACTGCGAAGGTTCGTCATAATCGAAATCTGGTCGAGGAGTGGTTGAAGCGGTCGGATCCCAAATAGAAGAGGTGTGAACGGGTGTACGCGAGCCTTCGTGCATAGGAGTAGCGCCTCCGCCACCATATGCTGGAGTTCGGGAGCCGTCGTGCATCGGTGTATTGGCCCCGCCATACATCGGAGTACGACTGCCTGAGCCATACATTGGGGTCTGACTGCCATACATCGGAGTGTTTCGCGAATATGTGGAAACTCCTCCGGATTTGTCACTACTTCCACCGCTACCGACCACTACTATACGAGTTTTATCGACTGTAATTGTCTGACACGTGGCGTGCAGTTCAACGCGAGCGGTCATTCCAATGGCGTCCTTCACAATACCGATGTAACCTTTGTATGTTCCCTGAGTTATCTTAATTGTCTTTCCGATCAAATCCAAGTCAGTCCGGTCTCGACCGCCCTTCATATTATTAGTGAACGCTCGGCCACCGCCTCCTCCACCACTTGATGGATGGGCAGGAGATTGGATGCGCGGCGACATAAACCCGGGAGAGTTAATCACTCCGGATGACGAGAGGGGTCGCGAACCTCCCGCCAGAGCCAAATGTCTTGTTTTGCAGACAAATATACCGCCGTTTTCTAAAATCATTCGCGAGTAAAGAAACGCTGAGTTGCGGTACAAGTGTTTGATCTCTCCCTGTCTTCCAGAGTGCGGTCCGTCAACTATTTTCACGTGATCTTTGACTTGAATTTGGTTCTGTTCCGAGTCGAGAGCGACGGCTCTTCGGGAGTCGCGCTTCTTAGTCACGGCCTGATGTTTGACGTGAACTAACTTCCCGTTTTGGTTCAGGATCTGAAAGTTTTCTTTTTCTAATCGGACAATCACTCCGACAGTCTGTGCGTCCAACTGAACCAAATCTCCCCATTGGAACTGACCCAATGTGTCTACTCCTGTGGCCATATCAGCGCAAAGTTGAAGGTCTTTGGGTAATATCTTCAGCTCATGCATTGTCAGATCAGAGAAGAGAACGATTTGGTTGTCTTCCACGCGAACAATGAGTCCGGTGTCGCCTTCATATCGACCCGCGATTACCTTCACGTGATCACCCATTTTGAAATACTTTCTCAGTTCATGTGCCTGAAAGTCTAGGGGTTCGGTCAGGTCTTCGTGTTTTGGAATCATAGTTATCTTATTTCCGTCGATAGTTATAATCTTTCCCTGAAGATGAGCCAATTCTCCTTCGCATACCTCGACATTATCTCCCGGTGCAAAGCTATGTCCCTTCTCTTCGGCGATAGTGCTTTCGCTCAATTGGATTTCGACCCCTTCCGGGTGTTCTTCGAATTTCTCTAACTCTGAAAGCGTTGGTTTCACGCCATCAATCAGTAAAGCGCTGATTGCGAAGGCTTTGTAGAGAAAGCCTCTTCGATATCGATTGCTTTCGAATATAATGAAATCGCCGTCATTTGTCACTTCACCGCCGATCTGACGAATGGCATCGATGTCGAAGAGCTTCGGAAGCGGTCTTTTCATTCTCTTTCGTTTATTCTCGTTTTCATTAGAAGCGACTCTTAGGGCACCCCTGAGTCGAGTGTAATCTATTCTGGGGATCAGTTTGAGGTGGACCTGATTCTGTGCGGTGTCCACATAATCCACTTGACCCAAGTCGTCTTTGTAGAGACCTCTCTTCAGACGAACCCATTGATTCACTTTGATTTGCGAGTTATCTTTAGTGACGCGTAAGACATCAGTCATTTCATTGATCGGAACCATTGTTTGTTTCCATATTCCGAGCCTAAGATTTCCCATTCCTTGAATCGCTTGCTTTACGTGAGTTTGTTTATAGGCCTCGATATAGATATAGCCTTTGATTCCTGAAATCAAACGATTGATTGAATCAACAAATCATTTATTGATTTGAAGTTTAAATAACGCTAACCTTCCGGAGCGACAACCGATTTGATGGGAAGCGGTTCTTCAGTTTGGGAGAAAGCGATGAATTTCCTCATCAGTTGCAGAACAGTTGCCTTCTCTTCACCGATCTTACACTTAATCATCCATAGGTTGGGATCTTTGACTCCAGGCATAAGCGCCTGTTGAGTGATGTCGTCGGGAAGATCTACATCGCCGTCATATCCTTTCTCAGCGGCCGAAGACTCAGCATATTTGCGGCGATAGTAATCTTCAATTTCGTCCTCTTTCTGAGAGTTCCACATCATTTGTAACCTCCGATGAGAGTCCATATCCCTCTGCGAAGACTCGTCCGCGTGTTTATTCTTGTCGATGATCTCATCGGCTCCTTCTTCCCATTCCTCGTCGTCTTCAATCTCATCGTCTACTTCGGCCTCATCTAAGATGAAGCCTCCGTGTCTCGGCTTCTTTCGCTTTCGCCGTCGTCGACTATTATAGTCGTCATCGTCTTCATCGTCCTCGTCATCGTAATCATCTTCATCTAAGTCCTCCCCTTCGGGCTCTTCCTCATCGGCCACTTCAGGCTCTTCTTTCTCGACTTCCTCTGCCTTTGAGTCAAAGAGAAGACAATTTCAGATCAATTGATTGTTAGACCAATTCATTCCTTACCTCATTGTCTGAATCCCGGTTCGAGTCCTCGCTGTCAGACATTGTCTCCGATGTCTTCTCTCGAGTTTAGTCAAAAAATGGTCGGATTTTCGGTTAAATCAACGATTTATTTAAAGACAAATGGATTCGATTCAAGAGATCGTAAACAAAGCCGATTGCTTTTTCAATAACAGCTCTTTTGGGCTCATTTTATACCAATCTTTCACTAAATCTCGTATTAAATAATATATAAAAGCATTGGTTTTTCGCACTTAAACTATAGTAAAAGTCGTTATTTATGATAGAAATTAGCGATTGATTGACAAAAAAGCGGTTCATTTGAAACAAGAAATAGCTCTCAAAGGATGTCAAAGAAGATGAGAACATATTTGTGGATCAGTTGGCGATGATATAGGATTTTGAAGGAAATGTAGGATATATTTCATTCAATGGTTTCTAAGATAAAACCGAAAAATGATATAACAATATGTTGTCTGAACGCGAATAACAATTTGAGAGATGAGGTGACCATTGATCTGATCATTGATGACATTTCAAACTTTGCAAACGGTTTTCAATTCGATATCTTTTAAGACCTTAAGATTTTTTAGACTAAATAAGACTAAAATTCAATTCAATGAATACGATTTCATCAAATATAGCGATTTTGTTGGTGATGGCAGTCCTATGGCCAGTCCTTCAGAGCGGAGACATATCTAAGTTGTGTTCCGAAGACCAACCGATCTCGGCTGCGGTCAAATATATGGGAACCAATTTCATTATAAAGGGAACAAACGTCTGGCGTTATTCACAACAATATACCAATGCCAAGGGCATTGATGGTCCCCGACCTCTCAAAGATGTCTTCGAGAGTCAAGACTTGGATGGCATCGACGCTATCTTTCATATCAATGCTAACGATAAGATTAAAGGCGGTCAGAACTACCGACGAATGCTTTCTTTGGCGATTGTCTTCAGAAAATCCAATTATTATGTATTCCATGTGGGCGTTGACAACGCGTATCACAAATACAGATATCATCAGCACTCGGAAGGACTGCCGTTCAATCTGTCGGCCGGGACGGGACCGATCAGTTCCTTCAAGGAAGCCGACAAAAGACCCGTTGACGCGGCTCTCTTTGATCGAAGCAAATCAGAAGCTCTAATCATTGCCGACAAAGATGTTTATGTGTTGTCCGGATTCGAAAAGTTTACGAACCAGAGTAAGAAACCGGTGAAGAAAAAGTTTAACGATGTCTTCAAGATTGGTGTAAATGTACCAAAACTTGAAGCGGCAATGGATCTAAATGATAAAGGTTCTGTTCAACTGATCTTCGACACTAAATTTTGTCAAATCAATTTGTCCGATACTAATCCTGTTTGTCGATTGAGATCGATAAAGGATGATTGGTTCAAATGCCAAGACAATGTCCGAAGTACGACCGATCAGAGTAACTCTGTCGGGGTGTCTGAAGAGGTCACTGATGCGGTCAATAATACTGATGACCTCAACCAAAGTCAGAACATAACATCGAACCCAATCTCTGGCAATACAACACTGGTAAACCTGACCATCACTACAAAGATAACCAATTCCACGACCAAACCTACGGCAAAGAACAACTCGACTCTTGTGATAGTAGGAGTGTTAGTATTGGCTTTGGTCATAATCGTGGTAATTGTCGCAGTTTTCGTCTGCTGTGTCTCGAAGGCAATGAAAGGCAAAAACAAAGACAATTCCAAAGCCAAAGAAGGGTCGGCTAAAGGGGTTCCCATCAAAACATCTGCAGTCAAAACCCCAGAATCAACATTTTCGAAAGCTTTCGCCGCAAAACCGCACTCAAAGACCTCAAGAAGTGAATGATTTATTAGATTTCATTATTTTTATATTTCGACAAAATTTACTAATTTATAAATTTTCACAAATCTATTGACAATTTATCCGTTTTTAGTGAATCGAATTTTTTTTAATTAAAGATATAAAACATAAATAATATTCGAAAACATTCTTTTGATGTAAAATAGTTTTCATTTAGACGTGAATTACATGAATAATAAAATTCTATTAAACCTTATTTAATATATAGTTAGAAAGAATTTTCCCAAAACTAGTCATTAGTTTTAATTTGAATTCATAAGAATCACGAAAATAGTGAGAAATTATTTATTTTTAAGCAAATTTCAGAACTAAAGGAAAATCCCTTCGGCTGGGAAAAAATGTTTGCAACTTAACAAAGGGTTATCATTTTACCCAAACTTAATTTCAAACGAATATCAATCAAATTTACCCATTTCTCGACACTTAAACATTCAGTTTAACTCTTCTCCCATTAAGATTCGACATAAACCCAAAACCGAACAATCCTTGATATCTGGAAATCCTATTAATAAGAATTAATTTTCAGCCAAAAAACAATATTTTTCAACAATTGAGTAATATTTGGATGCAATTAAAGAATGATTTTAATTAAGCAATTGAATGAATTCTTTAAAATTTCTGTTTTAATGATGACATTTCGATACTTTCTTTCGTGAAAAACAGTTGAGGAAAATAAAAAGTTATTAATTTGTTTGAAATTCAATAGAATTAACGGTTCATTAAATTACTAGTGGTTTGAGTCCACTTCGGAAATACTACAAACTCTGTAAAACCAATAATCGGGTAATTTTTGTTCATAATTGCAATTTAAATAATACAATGTTTTAAGAGAAAAATGATTTATTGATATTGTTATTGACAGGGATGCGCAAGGGGGAGATCAGTCCAAAATCCCCCTGAGCTCGAAGAGAAAAATCGACCCCTTAGACTTTTTGGTCGGGGCGCCGATTGCAAAATGGCTGTCGGGAACCGGATTTTAACTGAAATAAAGCTCATTTTAACTGGATTTAGTCACAATTTAGCACAATTAAGCTTAAATTAACGTAATTAATACCAAATTAAGACTAAATAGCGAAAGAATGGCTTAATTCGGTTAGATTTAAGCTTTATTTGACTGGATTAAGCGACCATGGTTGTTTTCGGGACTTGCGAAAAATCCCTTCCCTGGCTCGGCTGAGCTTACGGATCCCTGGTTATTGACAATTAAGAAATTGCGGAATAATGGGGTATTTTATTAGAAAACATATCCTGATTGAGCTAATAATTTGTAAAGATATAAGTTTCTAAAAATAATTTCTATAAATTTATTTCCGCACTAAGTATTGTCAGAATGTGGTCGATATTAATCGGTTGAACGAACACTTGTGTCACAAAGCATATAATAATTCAATTAAACTAATCAATAAATATATTTTAATTTATTTTTGATCTTATTTTCAAACTTTCAAGATGAAAAGGAAAAAATTGAAACCTCGACATCACCTTTTAACAAAATGTTGAAAAAGGTTTGATAGAAAATTTAAAATGGTGAAATAAAACACATTTGAATCCAAAAGGAATATTAAGTGATATAAAGGTAGAAAACATTACTTTATTGAAAACCAAGTTCTCCGTAAACTATTTGATTCGAAACTATTTTTGTCCAGAATTTTTGAATATAGTTAAAAATTAATAATATAGTTTGGATGAAGTTTTGTAAATGATTAAGTGTTGGCCAAAAAATAGGAAAAGTGGGCTACGAATGGGTTGACGACTAAACCCATCCCGAAAGGTCTGACAGTCAGTCTTACGGCACAAACAGAATGAAAATTTCATAGATTTCGTGACGAATATATTGTCTTCGGTCTCATTGGTTACAAAGTGTGACAAATCTTTCGCTAACATAACGCCACAAAATAACAATCAAACCGATCACTAATTAAATTATTTCCTTTAATTATGTCGAGAATTCTGATCTCAACTCGACGTCTATTTTTCTGGGAATGAAATCGACTTTTCTGTATTAAAATTTTAGAAAAGTCTTTGAGTTATTCCAAAAATGATACTTTTTATTAAGTTTTGATTTTGAGTTTTAAATTGAAAAAATCTTCAGAAAGTGTTGGGTTTATTCACAAACTTTTTATGTGTTCAACGAAAACCTTAACTTCATTTCATCTCATATTTAGCTTTAAGTCAGAAAAGTTATCATTTTTGTGATTATTTTGTGTCAAATAAACGGATTAACCCTTTCATCGATGGCTCAGACATTCGAAGTGACGGCACAGTTATATCACTGGCTTATGTCTAAAGGAGGTCTGAATTGACTTTTTAATTGAATTTTTTAAATGAATGATAACTTGAATCTTGTGTTTAATAAAATTAATTACATTTTGATATCTTTTTCGATATAATATTTACTACATTTTTCAAATCAAATCCATTGAATTGAAGTCAAAACTAATGAAGTGATCGATTGTATTGTCAAATAATAATCCAATAGTTATTGCATTCAATTTTTTTTGCGTATAACCAGAGCTCAAATTCCCGGCACGTCTTTAGGGTTATCATCTTCTATACCATCTTCTGATTGAACTTCCATTTCCTACATTCAGAACATCGAATTGATTTCCTTAATATGATATTTTCGATTATATTTGTTCTGATATCAAATTAATTGCGAATTTAGGGAATTTTTAGGAATAAAAATCGAAAAGAATTTTTCTAAAATAATTAATTGTATGATTGAATGAGTGATAAATAGTAGACAACCATAAGAACTAATGAGTGCCTAAAGGTTTGCTTCAAATGTTTTTGCATTACTTTTCAGTTCATAGATTTCAAAGATCGACCGATTATTATCAATATTGAACCAAAAGTTATTTGACTTCTATTTTCAAATAACTCAATGAAACACAGAGTAAGGAAAAACTTTTAGTTGATTTCAATTGATTTCGTTTCCAAACAAACGATTAGATATAAATCACATTTCAATTTATCAATAAATGCTATTCTTATTCACACATTTATAAAGATATCAATTAATAATAATTATAACCAATTTTAATATCCATTCGCATATGAAATGAAACAACAAAACAATGAATTATAAAATAACTGAATATTAAATATAAATTGAATTTTATTCGAACCGTTCAGTGATTTTGATTTATTCGGAATCTCTGCCAAAGGGTTCTTATGATTAATGCATTTCATTACACAAAATATTCTCGAGATTTGAATTTTAAAGAATTACATTAGAATTAGACACCTTTACAGATAATGAAGAATCTGAATTCATTAGGTCCTAATCATTACTATCATGGCTAAATTTCACAATGAATCGATGAGTGAAAGTAGAGGAATGCCTCAAAGTTTTATACGATTATAGCCAAAAGCTCTAATGTTTGGACCGCCTATACCTCGCTCTCGGAGTTCTAGTCATTAATTTGTGGATAAGAATCAAATTAAAAAGTGTTGCGAACCGTATCTAATGTTTCGTATAATTGATTGTCAGATAAAACGAATGACATTTTTTCGAATTACAATCAATTCTTTTAAAATAATCTAATCGTAAACTTCTGTCAGACCCGCGAACAATGGATTGGCCACTCATGGGATCTCCGGTTCCGATCCTCACTATTATCTTCTCTTACATATACTTTGTCAAAGTCTTTGGACCGAATTGGATGAAATATAAGAAACCGTTTCAGATCGAAGGCCTTATCGTCGCATATAATATAGTTATGGTCATTGTTTCGGCCCTTTTCTTCATTATGGTAGGAATACTTCAAACAAATTCAATATATTTTGGTTAACAATGGGCAGAAATTGTGAATAGGGTGGAAATATGACATACTTTGGGAAATATAGTCTCATTTGCGAACCAATCGATTACTCTGGAAGTGCCGAATCGATAAGACTGGTCAGACTCGGGTGGTGGCTATTGGTCTTGAAAATTGTCGAGTTTGCCGATACGGTCAGTAATAGTGTCTTCATTTTGTTTTGAACCCAATAGAACTTATTTTCTCTTCACTTCTTAGATATTCTTTGTTTTGCGCAAAAAGTTTTCTCATATATCAGCTCTTCATGTGATTCACCATTCATTGGTCGCGTGGGGCGTATGGGTAGGCATGAAGTTCGGGGCCGGCGGTCACAACGCATTCTTCCCATTCATCAACTGCGGTGTCCACACAATTATGTACAGTTACTACTGTTTAGCCGCTTTGGGACCGACGGTTCGCAAATATCTTTGGTGGAAGCGATACCTGACTATTGTACAGATGGTTCAGTTCGTTGTGGCCTTAGTTCACGCCTGTATTCCCCTATTCATCGACTGTGGATATCAACCGGCCTTTGCTTACGCTCTCATCGCTCACGCGATCCTCTTTTGGGTCATGTTTTACAACTTCTATCGGAAAAGCTATCAAAACATTAATAATAATGACATAAACCAAAAGAATCTGCAAAATAATGAAAAAGTTGAATGATTTCAATGGCATTACCTTTTGATCTTCAAATAGTTGTTTTCATTATTCTTCGTGATTGTGGTGATCGCGGACATAATCATTGTCAGAGTTATTGAATTTTATTGATTTGCGATAAAACAAATATCAATTCATTTGGTATTTCATTGTAAGAGAGAAATAAAAATAAATTTATTAATTGAAATCAAAATTAAATCAAAACAAATGTCATCTAATCCGCGGTAATATTGTCGACCACTTCGTATCCTTCGTGACTGGTTTGGCCGCCATTTTCATCTTCGCCTTCCATTTGTTCTGAGTTCTCGTCGATGTTTTCTTCGGCCACAATGTTAGCCAAAGCCAATTGTTTGGTTTCATTTCTTCGATGGAGTTTCTGGTGTTCCCGAAGTTTGTCGGAACGCGTGAACCTCTTCCCGCACTCATCACAACCGAACGGTCGTTCGCCGGTATGACATCTTCGGTGTCGCTGTAGTTTATAGTTGGAATCGAAGGGACGGCCACATCCCGGCCAATCACAGGCGAACGGTTTAGACCCGGCGTGTATTACTAAGTGTTTATTCATTTTGATTGAGTCGTTAAACCATTTCCCGCAATAACGACAAGAAGAACCCGAACCCGAAGAAGAAAGCAAAACAGGTGTTCCGGGAATGGGCGGGTCATCGGGTTCGACATCGTCGTCGTCGGGAGGAATGTAACCGCGACCGCCTCTGCCTTTCTTACCTTTGCCTCGGGTGGCAGTGGGCGTATACATCGCTCCGCCCTTCTTCTTGCTCTTCGGGGCCGGCTTTGAGGCAAACTTCTTCAGCTTTTCCAGCATTTCCTTCGATTGTTTTACTTTTCTTTTATAACTATTAACTTCTTTTTCGAGTTTAGATAACATCTGTTTGTCGGCCAACCTCTGGATTCGTTCGCATTCAAGTTCTGTTTGCAAAAGACTAAACGCTTTGTCTGTCTTCCACATCGATTCCAACTGATCCGTGAATTCAGCCAAATATATCCAATTCTGGTCCAACTGTTCCTTCGCTTGCGGTAAAGAATCCTTGAGCTGATGAAACGCATTCAGAATCAGAAGCGCTGCCATTGATATCTCTTCTTGGATTCCTTCTTCGAGTTTGAGAGACTCTTAAGAAATATAAGATAAGTGGCAAAGAAGTTATAGAAGACTGGTTACCAATGAGAGAGTCGGCGGTATAGTATGGGATCAACCAATTCCTGATAGAGTTACTCAGTTCTGAAACTGATGTGTCGTTCATGTCTTCATATGACGGAAGTTGGATCTGAGTCTTGTTGTCGATACCACTCGTTATGAACGACTCGTCGAAGAGTTGGATCAGTTGACCCAACTTATAGACCACTCCCTTAGTGTCGGCGAAGGAGTCGACCATTGGTTCACCGATAATGCCATTCAAGAGGTTAATGATAGCCGTCTTATGACTTTCCTCTATGGAAATGACCCGATATTCGGTGAGATCATAGTTCTGGTCCGTCGAAGAGCTCTCCATCTGATCCACTGGTGTTAAGTCAAAGAATAACATTTTAAGACACTTTTGATTGTCTCGATTGTAGGGTTAATGTGAAAGAGGGGTCACTCGGGATCAGCTATAGTGGGATCAGTTGTGGTCATCATTAGTGATCACAAGTTTGATGATTAGCGGCAAAAGTGAAGACCAGTTATGAAGCGTTTGGGGGACTATTGGGGGCAAACATTTGGCTCTTAAGGGAAGGCATTCCTCTCACAGACTCTCAACGGGTTCGACAACTCTGACCACAGACTCAGACCTCACTTACCGACTGATTGCCGACTTTGATCACAATTGACTTAAACTCAATTAAATTAGATTTATATTAGATTTGAATGAATTTAATGTTTTGACGGTTAGACCCACTTTGGCTTAAAATGACTGAACGGACAGTAATAATGGAGAAAAGGGTCGGAACTCTGTCTATGGTTTGCGCACTCGTATTGTCAATGAGGGGGGACTTCATTGACACACGTGTTATGTGACTGAACGTCAAATACGTCCAAAACAACTGAACAAAAACTTTTTGGAGAAAAGGAAAATCATTTCTCGCTATAAGTCTCGAACTTTTCCAAAACTACCTATGATTTGAGAATTATCTCGTTATTAATTTTGATAATAATTGGTTGAATAAAATCAATGTTTGGTGAGATTTGTATTTTCATATTTAGTCAATTAATTTTCTGAAACTTTTATTATTATCTATAATATAAATATAATTATTGGTATTCTATTAAGAAAATCATTTCAATAACTTAATTGAGAGTGAAATTCAATTTTAACTAATATTTATTGAAGAAAAGAGAAATCAAATCATAATCGCTATAAAAATCAAAATTTTCAAAAACAAAATCAAATGTATATAAAAATAGAAAGTTTATCAAATATTTGAGTAGTGGGTAATTATTGGCAACGGTTGGCCGAAAGCATCGGTTCGGGCGAACTCTTTTGCGATGTCCAAAGCAATTCTGTAAATACCGGAAGCACTGCTCAGATTTGCTATAATTGTGACAATCATTTCATTGTTGGGTTCAATTAGAAGGACAGAAGTGGCTCCGACGGCACCGCCCGTGTGGGACAATATGGTCGGGAAATCCGGTCCCGCACAGAAGGCATACTTCGAGTGCTCGTCTTTAACTACACCCCAACCAAGACCTGCAATGTTTTACTTGTTTAATAAAGAGAATGATTAATAAAATGCTTACCATATCCGCCAAATTTCTGATCCCAATCGAGTTTAGTGTTGAGCGCCTGAATCGTGTGATTAAAGTTATTTATTGTCACAGAAATAGAAGTGTTTTGCAGTTTAACCGATAATTCAATTAAATGATCCGAAATTAATTTACACCTAATGTCAGGCGATTTCACTTCGAGTCAATAAATTTGCTGAAATGTTTGGCCAATTCAATAGCCATCGCAGTCGCGAGTACTCTATCGAGATTTGCGATAACGGCGACAATCATTTGGTTCTTTGGCTCAATGATCAGTGCAGATGACGCCCCGACCGCTCCCCCGCCGTGAAAGAACAGATTTGAAAACTTGGGTTCGGCGCAGAAAGCATAAGAACCGATGACGTCTCTGATCACAACCCATCCGATACCTATCGACCGAAAAAGAGTTCAATAAGATCAAGGGATCAATAAGAAGATGCTTTAAATGCCGACCATATCGTTGAAAAGAGTCTTTGCGTATCGTGTTTTGAGCCTATTGTCAGTAATTATTATAAACGGAAAGTTATTTAACTGAATATTCGGTTAAACTATTTGTTTGAGAGATAGGAAGACATACCGGAGTCCACATCAAATCGATTATCTCCTTATCGATAATCCCAGGCTTTCCATCGACGCCTCCCTCATAGCTATAAAGCATTATATTTCCGAACTTCAAGAGGTCGTAGACATTGGACAGAAGGCCACCGCCGGCCCACTTATAGCTGTTGTCCACATACGGGGCGTTAGACAGACGACCATTTGGTCCGGTTTTGACGTAATAATGGGATCGGTTAGGAATTATGGGCTCGTATTGGTCTAAATAAGTGTTTTCTAATCCGAGTTCTTGTCTCAAAAATTTAATCAAATATTTGTCGAATTTTTCGCCATTCAATTGACTCTCAATTACAGCCGAAATCAAAGTATAGCCAAAAGTAGTGTAATTATATTTAGTGCCCGGTTTGGCGATCAATGGGTCTTCTTTGAAGAGTCGCAAAGAGTCCATTACAGTGGGAAACGACTCTTTGAGATAGTATTCAGGGGCAGAGAATTCACCGCTTTTGGGAACCGAGGGTTTGTCCGCATCTTTCTTACTGTCCTTTTGATTCTCTGGTTCTTTCTCTTCCTTCTTGTAGTGTCTGATACCTCCCAAATGTGAGGCCAACTGCCGTAAAGTGATGTCCACTTTGTTTCCCTCCCAATACTTATCGGGGAATTGATCTCTAGTGAGATACTGACCAATAGGTTTGTCTAAATCGATGCGCTTCTGTTGGATCAGTTGAGCCAAGAGTAAGGATGTCATGGATTTGCTAATCGATGCGATTCTCATAACTGTTTTATCATTACATTTGACGCCATTCTCGATGTCCGCAAAGCCTTCGGAATGGATCCAAACATTGCGTCCCTTAAGACTAACTCCGACCACAAAACCCGGAATACCATTGATTAGTCGCCATTGACTCAAACGGTGGACACAAGAGTTGATTATCGACTCGTTTGGACTAAAATCCTGATTATTATCGTTTGATTGGAATCTCTTTTCAATCCGATTATCATTAATGGTTGAGATGTCATCCTCTTTGGTCTCATTTGTGTCTCGGGCTTTGACCGCTGCCAAAGTGGTCGCACCCGAAGTGATGGCCACTCCTATGGCAAACACTCGACCGTTGAATCGTTTAAACATAATTTGAAACAAATGTCAAATCATTTGTTAATTGCATTCAAATCTAATCATAAAATCCGAATTTTGTTTACAAAATATTTGACATTTTGAGCGCTATAAATGAAGACATTG
>JAQGAJ010000553.1:0-14217 GCA_034689365.1 Liebstadia similis
TTGAGATATGTTTTAGATATCAATTAAGGGATAATTATAAATGAGATTTAAATAGATATTAAGAATAGGATCGCATCCAAAAAATATTTGAAATTATTATAATTTCGTTGATATTAATAGAATGATCATAAGGTCTGAAAGGTATGATAGGGTCTAAAAGTTACGAACAATTGTTTTATCGAATTTGAATCAACACTTTCGGTGACAAACGAAACATTAAAGAGTTATACATTGAGCTAATGATTGAGATTTTCCTTGAATTGAATCACTATTTCATAAGTTATAAGAAATATGAGCTAAGCAAAAGCACCATGCTCAAATGCTCAAATACTCAAATGTCGAAATGATAATCTCCTACCTTTACAAGGAATCCATTTTGTTTGAAAGTTTCTTCCAATTGTTTCTTAATAAGACTTCTCTGAGTTTGTCTCAACTTTTGTTGTTTAGAAGAAACTCCAGAATTGAGTGAAACTTGTTTTTGAGCTATCGATGGATCAAAAGATGAAGAACTCGATGATTGATTAGTTGGACACTTGACTGACGACATTATGGCCGACGCCTGAGCCGCCGATCGATTCACTGATTTGATTAAGTGATGGACAGAATCTGTGGGCGAATCGCAAATCAATCGGTTTTTCTTATCTTTGTCTACCATTAAACCGAAATTCCGTTGATTCGAATCGCAATCCAATGAATTGTTGTTAAAATTGATTCTTTTGAAGGACAGATCCAACGGTTCTTCTTGTGATTGCTCCGGAGGTAAATCCATCACTTGTTTCTGTTGGTGTCGAAGAACTCGTCTGACATGTAATGGCTTTCGTTTACTGATTCTTTGCTGATCGTCGAAGTTTTGATTGTTCGGAACAGAAGAAGTCGGCGCTAAAAGTGTCTCTAATATCGACTGCGATGGAGGACTAGAAATCGGTTCCAAAGGGCTATCGCGAGCTTCTTCGGTGACAATTACTTGAGCGTTGGGTCGTTTCCAGTGTGAGACAGTGATCTTTTTGGTGCCATCCTGTTCCTCAAGACACGATCTCTTGTCTTCGTTTACCACAAAGTTATGAAACTTGAATCCATTGTTTTGGGAACGACTATAGCCTTTCCGACCAGGTTTTGACGTATGGTTGGATCCAATGAGTGATCCGTTTTTATTGCGATGCAATAGCTTTTGTCGAAGAATTACTGATGAGTTCGGGTCTGTGCGGTCATTGTAATGACCAGACCTATACTCTACCGGCGAAACACTTTTGTGACTTTTATGTGGAAGTAATCCAACCGAATGTCTGTCAGACGTCGTATTGAACAACGGTTTGGAATAATTGGGGCAAAAGTTGTCGGATTGGATGAGTTGTGGATCAGATGTGTTTGGACAGTGAGGACTGTGTGGAGTGACCGTCAATCGACTGTTTTGCTTACATTTTGCTTTCATTCCATTGGCATTCATTCCATATATAGTCAAATAAAAACTTGTGATGACTTGTGTTCGCCCACACAATCACTTGCGATATCACTCGGACTAGACTTCTATGAGAACCGATTGAACAGAACTTGTCTTTTGGTTAACTCAAACACAATATCTTCGCGAATGAGTGTTAGGCCTAACCATCGGATGCATTGCTATCTACTTGTAATCTAATGCTGAGCGGCGACCAAATTAGGCAAAATTCTACTTTTGGTGACACCAAAGCACAGCATCCCATCTGATGTCTGTTCCTCTCAGCCCTCATCAGCTCATGCTCTCAGCTCTCAGAGCATTAGCTCTAATACCAACTCAAACAACACTTCTTTCTCCTTATTAGGAGTCTATTTGGCACTGCATTACTAATTCTGTCCTTCAGAGCCCTAACATAAGTCTAATTATAACTTAATTACGATTAGTATTGTTTGCCTTCACTTCGCAAAACTTCACCGAAACTCATCTCTTCCTCATCTCTCATATCAGTTGACTTCTCTTCCGCATCATTCGTATCCATATTTTCAATATATTTATCCTAACTTTGGACTAATCTTTCAAATATCAGAGAATAGAGTCAACTCGTGATAACACAAAATCAGTTCATCTTTTGTCAGATAAAAGCTAAAAAATATCAAAGAAGGTCATCGATTAGTTTATCAACATATGACTCAATTGTAAAATCCCTGGAACTGTCATTCAGTCCATGATACTTTTTCTCACGTGGGAATTTTGAATGAGACCTAAATCTATTGTGAAATCCATTTTAAAATTAATGATTATTTTAAATTTATATCGCAATCAACTTTTATTCCGTTAAGTAATTAATTGGTCCCAAATGTTAAACCTATTGATGACATAAAAGTTGGGGTATTTTCAAATAAAACTAATCATTCAATTGATTTAGTTGTGAGTAATAGTAATTTGGATGTTAATTAGAATTTTAATCTTTTTAAAGCAATATTTACAGATAGTTAATGTGGTTCACAAGAAAAATGTGATGGATTTGATTTGAAGGCTGTGACGACCAGTGGTTACTTCGGGACACTCGGCTCTGGTCGGAACAGTTTGTCATTCCGTTTATTATGTGATAAATATTCTGAGAAATGATTTGTTTTACATTCATTTGATAAATGGATAAAATTTCCAATTCTTATCCAAAGTTTCATATCGTAAGACATCGAAGAATAAAACTGAAGAAACAGATTAACATACTTTCGGAATCGCTTCGACTCACGTCTTGTCTAAACAATTGCGACAATTATTACTTCAGTCCATCAAAAGTCAGTTTAATATCTTCTTTACCTGAATTCAGATTCAGATCTCGTTTTGATTATAACAACGAACGGAATAAAATCCGTTTGGAACCGATCAGAAACGACAAGAAGAAGAAGAATTCCAAGATTAGGACCACAATAACAAAAGTGATGTCTACTCCTCCCAAGACTAATGAAGATCGAAGAACTGAAAGCAAAAAGTCAAACAATTCATTCGATCGTTTGATTGGATTAAACCGAACCACGGATTCACACCTCGAGGCACAAGAAAACCACTTCGAAAGCGATACAGAAGTGGTCGGAATCGAAGAGATTGTGGACTCGAATGTCCAAAACATAGAGAAAAGCAATGCCGAAGCGATTGTGACTCCCGTTCGGTTAGATCGAGATCACGACAGAAGTATTCGGTCAAAAGAGTCGCGCAAAGAACTGAATGATAATAATATGACTGAAATTAAAGGACAATTTGAACGTTTGAACAATACTTTAAGACAAATGGAAAAGAGATTACAATTGATTGAAAAGAAAACAACGAAATTCTCAACTCCTGTACACCAAAAGACAAAACCTCCCGAATTTGATCCTAAAGTGAGTCCCATTCGGGCCAAGAGAAAGAACACTACCGTCAGAAGTGCTGGCATTCAAGTCGGCGAAGAATCGTTTGCTATTAATTGTTCCAAATGTGATCAAACTTTACAAAAGTGTCACAAATCTGTTCAAACGGACCGACAAATGACCAGCAGTTCCAGCGGTCAGACCGATAGACGGAGTGTAAGCGCTCAGACCTCAACCGATACCGATCCCGAGTGTCCTTTTCCTCCGAGTTTTAGACAAATCTTAAGAAACAGTTTATAACTTTATATTTGAATAATTTTATATCATTTTAAAGTAATTTTATTTTCTCTAAATTTTTACAAAAAAGAGATTAAATAATGAAATTAAGGATAAATGGCTTGAATTGTGTGTCAATTGTCGGGTCATTATCTTCGGAACCACTTGTGGACCACTTCGGCAACACTTCGGCAACACTTCGGACGTCATTTGTGGTCTCGTTATGTAAGCAATAATGAGATAATCCCTGAAATTGTTGAACACTTTTGTCTGATTTGTTGAGAGTTTTTGAAACTTTCTTTTGTTTTGATTTGCATTTCAGTGATTGAGTCAATCATATGACTAAAAGTCAGTGTTGTTTAACATCTAATCATTGATTAGTTTATAATTAGTTTATATTAATTACTATTTAATTGAGTTCAGTCTATAAACTATTGATTAGCTATAGTTTAGTTGACATCAAAGACAATGAGTGAAAGCAAAAGTAAGTATCAATCGGTTGACTCTCAGTCTCAACACTTTTCCAGAGACTATTGACCTCCGAGTGGTTAGTCTAGCGGTCAGTCAAGTCGACCACTACTTCATATCTCATAGTTGTTCACTAATAAGTAGTATATAAGACAACGAAAACTCCAATCATTTTAACACTTATTATCATTAAGTATTAACAGACGGTCTGATCGAAGACTCGGGTTTAGAGAATTCGGAGAATATACCGAAGACTATACCTAAACCACAACCAGTTATGATAACTCGATCGGGCGATACATTGGACGCGCGCAGTCTTCTGGACGTGTAAGTCATTGATGCCTTTAATTCGGTGAATCACTATATCCTGTATTTTAGGTTCCGGTCGAGACCTGGTTCGGAACCGATGGGACAGTTGACAACACAAGTCGAGAGCATTACCTATAATATGAAGCATAAAAATCGCGGCAAATGTTTGATATTCAACCACAAGAGCTTTGATCTTCACACTCGACTCAACGAAAGACGCGGAACCGAAAACGACGCGACACAACTGACCGCTGCGTTCAAATCTCTTGACTTCGATGTCAGATTATATCCAGACCCGTCAGCCAGAGATGTGGTCACCATTTTGGAGACGGGTATCGAATATTGATTTGAATTTAACTCAATTTTTAACGATATTTGTCAACAAAGTGTCGAAAGAAAATCACAGTCAAAACGATTGTCTCGTGGTTTGCATTTTGACTCACGGAGAACAGGGAGTGCTTTGGGCCAGAGATGAGAAGTACCTGACAGACGCCGTCTTCAGCTTCTTCAAAGGAGATAAGTGCCCGACCTTAGCGGGAAAGCCAAAGATCTTCTTTATTCAGGTCTGTTTCGGTTAAATGTTATAAAATTACCTAATATTGATGGATAACAGGCCTGTCAGGGCGACCGACTCGACTCAGGGGTACAACTTCACGGCCCCGTTGATGTATGCGATGCCCCCACAGGTTTCTTCCGGATCCCCAATTTCGCCGACTTCTTAATTGCCTACAGCACTGTTCCGGGTATTGAATTGATTTGCGATCACTTGATTGAAACTAATTCTTTATGTGAAGGTTATTATTCATGGCGTAACACCAACAATGGTTCGTGGTTCATCCAATCCCTAACTAAAGTGCTGTCCGAACACTGGATCAATTTGGATCTCCAAACGATGCTAACAATCGTCAGTCGACTCGTGGCTTATGGTTTCGAGTCTAACGTTCCGAACGACCCCGAGTTTCATCAGAAGAAGCAAATCCCTTGCATTACTTCAATGCTTACCCGACTTATCTATTTTTCACCCAAACCTTGACCTCAAATGAGACAAACCATAAAAATTTGTTTTCCAATGAATTGATTTGAAATCAAAACTTAAATATTATTTCTTATATTTTCAATCAGTACTTAAGTATTGTTCTTATTATACTTTAAATTTTCTTTAAGTTAAATGTATTCAAAATTTAATTAAATAATTAAATATTTGTCGATTTTATTGCAACGGACAGAGTGTTTGCAATACCTGTGCAAAGATGTAATGCCATAAAATAGAGCGCACGTGCTTTGTATGGCTTCTAATTCCCGGCTCAGCGAAGAGGAGCCCAATATATGCTATAATTCTAATGACAAATAAAGTTTTCATCCTTTTCTTTGACTACAGATGTGCCCAATCGGGTGGACACTAGTGTTCACACCTGTGCTCTACCACAAGGCTGTCCCTAATCGACTGACTTTTATACTTCTTGTTTGTTGTCTTAAAAGTTACGAATTCCCCAAAACTATTAATCTATAGCTATAATAGCTATCTATTGATAAATATATAGTGATTGCAAACATAGGAATTGCCTTTTGGCACATATTCCTGGAATCTTACCGATGAAGACATGTGTGAGTCGGCTCTGATCACGAGAGACAAAGGGTTTGCAAAATAGTCAATGTTTGCAAGTTTGCAATTCGTTTTACACAAAAGCCTATGTTTTGCATCGAATCTGCAATAAGACAATTGATTTAAGCGAAAACAAAAACTCGAAAGAAATTAATATTTTGAATGTAATTAAATGCTAACCAATGAAAACCCAATGAAAGGTAACTCAATGTTAGGTAAACTATGGAATTGAAGCCTAGAGTGAAATCTAAGAGAATGTTAATCTATGAGGGCTTGTGTTCTCTCATTTATTAGCTTATGTTTGACTTAACGCTTGTGTCAAATAAGTTAAGCTTTTATGGATGAGGTCGAGAGGGAACAGTTGAGAACAGTTGAGGACATTTGAGGAACAGTTGGTCCGAATTTGTGTAGATCTGCTCAATCAATAGACACCTGTTTGACAGAGAGAGTGCCTTAAGTTAAGCAATGGAAACGAGGAATTCACACGAGTTTTGCCTTCCCTTGGCTTCCAATAAAGTCATTCGTAGACCTCTTCTCGTGTCCACTGAGTCATAGACTTTAAGACACTTTTTGTCCAACGCTTATCATCTGAACGACACTTCACTGAACGAAGATCTCAATTCAAAATGTTTTTCAAAGTTTCAAAGTTTTTAATGTTTTGTGCTTTGGTTTTGATTGCTGTTAAAGAATGCGAAACAAAGCCCAGACATAGGAAGAGAGTGGTAAGCAATTGAATGTCTAAATCACTTACTATTAGTACTTTTTCTAATCTAATGCAAAGTTTTATCATTTGATATTACATTCTTTTATTGCAAAAGTAATTATTTGCAAACTTGATATGCAATCAAAAGAATCGCTTGAATCACCTTTTATTGTGTTTCCTTTAATTGATTTGCTTCTAAAATGAAATTTCAAAAAAGTTTGTTAAATTAGATTAGAGTCGATCGTATTTAGTCAAAGTAATAACCTTTATATTTAGGATCATTTTAAAAAATCCAATGTAACTAAAATGCGATCATCTTTTGCAGCGAATCAGTAAAGTTAAAGATATGGTTATAGTTCAGCAAAAATCACTGAACGAATCAATTGCTGGTCAGACAAACCTAGAGAGCGATACTTTGAGCTACGATGACATATACAGCGATTGGTCCAAATGGAGTAAATGCCGGCGCCGTTGCAAACAAGTCCGGACCCGTCATTGTGTGTCTTCAGACTATTGTCGGTCAACGATTCTCAAAGAAGAGCGCAGTTGTAAAGGAGGCAAATGTCTGCTCAATGAAGGAATCACTTCTTCGCCCGAACAAGAAGTTCCGCACCGAGGAAGAGGTCGTTCTTCGCAGTTCCGTGTGCTCTACCACTTGCAAAGTTACGTCTATTCTCAATGGTCGGACTGGTCTTCGTGCACAAACGCGTGTCGCACCCGTCGGTCACGTTCTTGTGAAATGAAACAAATATGTGGTAATAGTATCATTCAAGAGGACGCCCTTTGCTATATGCCTGACAGTCAGTGCGAGAAAATGTACAAAGAAAAAGGAAAAAGAAAGAATGAGATCAATTCGGCCACAATTGACACCAATAATAACACAACTGAACAGACAAAAGCCGATCCCATCGATGACCTCAATTGTGGCATCTCTTCAATAGTTAATGACATCAATGCTAACCTCCGTATTATCGGTGGTCGGGAATCAATGAAAGGTCGGTGGCCGTGGATGGTATCGATTCTCAATCGATATCACGAACCGTTTTGCGGCGGAACTATAATAAGCCCTCAATTCGTCATAACTGCCGGTAATGTATAGCAGAACCCAAACTAATAACACAATCACTGAATCCGTTCTTCCCTTCCATTTACAGCCCATTGCGTTAGACGACGTCTGTATGTGAGGGCCGGCGAACATGACTTGATATTTGCCGACGGCTACGAACAACAGGTCCGAGTGTCCGATATCTTTGTCCATCCAGACTATGACGCGGAAACTGTGGACAACGACATCGCAATTCTACGTTTAAGAACACCTCTGAAGATGAATCGATTCGTATCACCTGTTTGTTTGCCATCAGCTGACGATGAACTGGCAGTAAATAGTTTGGGAACTATTCTCGGTTGGGGTAAACGTCGCAATTCGGCCGTCTTTGGCACCGATGTCCTACACCAGGCACAGGTGCCCATCGCTGACACCAATGACTGCAAACTCGTTTACGAAAACTATTTTATATCAAATAATATGGTTTGTGCCGGATATAAACGGGGAAAAGTGGACAGTTGTGCCGGAGATAGCGGTGGACCTCTTCTCTTCAGCAAAAAAGTCGCTTTAGAAGAGAAAACTATAGAAAAGTGGTTCGTTTACGGAATAACAAGGTATGAAATAAGTTTAGACATCCATTCACTAACTTATGATTGTCTGATAGTTTCGGAGAGGGTTGTGGTCGGAAAGGAAGGTATGGTATCTACGCTAAAGTCCCAAATCTGGTTAAATGGATCCGAAAAACAGTACAAAGAAATGTTAAATAGATTTGAAACTTTTAATTGTATAAAACTGTGATAGAACTGAAAATTGTTCTCTAGATTCTCTTATTTATTGGTTTACCATTTGTGCAAAACTTATTCACTATTTGTAGTTTAAAATTTCGGATTTCATTATATGTAAAACTAGTCACAAAAATATCACTGATTGGCAAATAATTGAATATTACTATTGATCTCAAAACAGGTTTAAGTTTTTATTTTCTATTAAATAATTTGGGTTTTTATTGATAACAATATGAAGTTTTGAACCATACTTAACATCAGATATGACTGTCGATCAAACAATTGTCTTCTTTGAACAAACGATTGAGTTTTAGTATATAATCTCATATCAATTGTTTGATTAAATTATGTAAGAAATAGATTGAAATAATATAAAATATATTCCATTTATTGAATTGAATCACATTTTATGTACAAATGATATGAATTTAATTTATATAAAACTTTGTAAAATGATGTTTGAATACAATGAAAATATTTGATAAACATTTGATAATAATTGAAATCATCTCTTAATCTGTTTTCTCGAGACTCAACATTCAAATCATGAGAATATGTGCCACTGAGTGATGGATTGATCCAATTTACTGGTCATTTGTGTCCAGTGTTCCCTTCCCTGAGCCGAGAGACAAGACTTCCCGACTTGTGTTCGGCCCAAAAGATGTTTATTAGTGAAAGCACTCGACTTTCCATAGATTGTAATACCGAATGAGATCTGGAAATGGAATTCAATTCAAAATTTTGATTATTTTAATCCGTTATTTAATGTCTTCACTCACGTCATCGATGTCCTGCTTATCAACACTTATTTGAAACTTGTCGTCCAATTGAATCTCATTTTCGACTTTACGTAAAGTAGTTTTTCGACTTCTAATGCGTTTCCTTTTGACGAACAAAACTACTTTCATATAAACTATTGAAACAAACTTTAGTTCTTTCGGATAAAGGATTATAAAATCAGTAATACTTTGTTGAACTTCACTGTCAAATATATTCCTGGCTTTAAGTGTGGCCAATGTCAGAGTGGAAGTGCTCGTGTCATACAGAAGAGACAGAAGTAACTCTCCCGAGGGTTGGAACTGATTATGAGAACCATAATTATTGCTTTTGTAGCCAAACAAATGACTTACTCTTATCAATAAACAACTTATATCATCGGTGACGACATCATTGGACACTTCACTTGTGATATCTGCTGTTTTCAAAGGGAAGACAGACCTCCCGATCACTGTCTTTCTGCTAAATGAATCCGAGTTATAAAGAGTTATCTTTAAGACCCGATTGTCTAATGTGTCTCTCATTGCGTGAAATACAAACAATTCGTTGAAAACAGGATTTCTATCATTTTTATGAACTTTTGTTACGAATTTCGGATTCTTTTCTGGCATTAAAACCATTTTTGCGAATGGATTCAAATTATTTCTCTTTTTTGGCAAATTTCGAGCCGAGAGTAGAGTCTAATCAATACAAATATAAGGATCAGTTGAAAGATAATGAAAGTCTTACCACTAAAAGTTGTTGTCTCATAACACTATAGTGAAGGACAAAATTCACTTCGGGTTCATTGGGTTCGGGAGTGGTCTCGGAGTACAAACTTTTACTGATTTCGTTCTCATTTATATTAATTCTTGAATTTCGTTTTCGACTGCTATAATCAGAACTATAACCCATTTGATTCCAATCCGAATCCGACTCTTCAGTCAACGAAAACGATGGTTCAGTCGTCCGAAGAGTAATCGTCGGAACGACAAACTCAATGGTTTGCGAGGCTCTGACGCCCGCATAGAGTTGATTAGAGGACGGCTTTGATGTCAACGCTTCCAACTGTGACTTCTTGTGATAATAACTTCGCAGAACATGTCTCACATAAAAGACAAAGAAAATGACGACCAAAAGAGTTATTAAGAGTATTGGAACCGATAGTTCGGGTCTGTCTGTAAACATATGAAGTGCTGATGTCTTGTTTGACAATTCAACTCTTGTGACCAAATCGTTGGCAGTCATCGAGTCTTCGGTCAAATACTCACAAAATATCCGAATTTGTCTAAAATTGATGTAAAAATTAGCAAAAAATGGAAACGCGTTCACAAACTAATTGTCTTTGTGTTTGATTATCAGCCAAAAGGTATTTATTGTATGAACAGGTGCTCACAATTGTAACTATCAATCGGTTAATACTTACGAAAGTAGAAACTCATAAATTATTTTCGTATAACAAAGTCTTTACGTCAATAAGACTGTCGAGGCTTTCGTCAGAATATCACTACTTTTGGATGAATTTAAAAGTTTCAAAGCCTTTAATCAGAATCCGAACAAACGATTCTTACATCGATCACAATGTTATTCATTATTCACAAAGGATTACAACAAATATTGATTTTGAAACTAATGAACAAATCTCTGTTCGGTATATGAAATGAGTTAATTGTCACAAAAGTAGTGTATTTTGTCGTCAAATGCGGATTAAAATTGTTATCAGAAACGAGACATAAATCATATTAGAATACAATCGCTTTCGCCATATATTTTGTAAATAAAAACTTTAATTAAAGCCAAAGACTAAACCGGCATATAATCTAATTACGACCCAAAATCGATCTCATTTTTAATTATTTTTAACCCAATTTAGTTCTGTTTGGCATTAATTAAAATAATTCCGACCACAAAGAAGTAAATGATTGTCAGAATTGAATGCAAGATATTCTTAACTGCGATCCGACTTATGGCTCATATTTTGAACTAAAAATTCAATGATTTTTTGACAATTAATTCAATTTCATTAAAATAATGTCAATAACTATTACAAAACAGACATTTTGTGTGCGATTCAAATATAAATGTATGAAAAAATTAATACTAAAGTCAAACGAATTGTTTGTTTGTTAAAAAGTAAATCTCTTGAAAACACATTTCGATTAAAGCAATAATTCATTGGATTATGAAATAAATGTTTGACTAAAATAGGTTTTCGTCAATAAATTAGATGTTTTTACGATTAATAACTGGAGAAAACACTCGACTCTGAACACAATTAATTGGCTGACTTTGAGCACAAAGAAGGGCCAGAATTAAGGTTCTATTGATTTGAGGCACAGATCCTCACACCTGTTCATACACTCGAGTGTGTGATCGGTGTTTCGGCCAAACTCTTTGCCATCTGTTTCAACCAAAAGTTAATACTAACTAAAAGGTGGTCTCATTTGGTTCAAACACAATATGAGTAATGAGAAGACCATAACCAGCATATGATCCTAAATATCAGAGTTAACTGATCGCCGGCACTGATCTCCGCCCACATCAGCACCCGTTCTGACGAATCCCTGATTAATGCCTCACTAATGCCGTCATTGCTATTGAAGACGCGATTCTGTATATTCTGTTCGATGCGAATCAAGAATATGTTGTCTGAGAATGTGAGCCGACATTAAAGTCTATTGTCATCAGACATGTGTCCAAATTATTTCCACGATTTATGTCATTCTTTGTATGCATTTTTGCACAACTCCTGGCTTTGGGAATGTCTTTCGATAAGACGTACCGATCAGAGTCCTATTAAAGATGCTGACGATGAAGAAGATCCTGAGATTCTTCGATTCTGGGTTCCACAAAGAAGTTTCTCAACTCAATCAGGTCTAAAATATATGTATTTTGCATAAACAGTGAATTTATTTGAAAGTATCCTTAAAGTCTCCACTTCGAGACAATAGAAATTAAGAGGCAATAAAGTGGGTGATCAATGATTACTACCCTCAGAGAGATTCTTGAAACAAATATTAAATTTTAAACTGAAATTTTTACGAATAATTTGCTGATTTAGATACCAATAGTTAGATAAAAATTATTTTCAAAGTATTATATTTTTTGAAATTTATGGCAAAACAATAAATTATTCGATATATCAAAACTGAAAACTTCGTTGTAATCCTCGTTATAAACATTTGTAGACTATAGTAAAGTAGTCGACAATAACGGCTCTTCAAACAAACGAATCAATTCTAAGACTTTTTAAACACTAACTAACAAATAAGTACCGAATAATTATTTGGAATCAACTTTCAGTCCATTCTTTGACTCCAAGTCTTAAAAGTCTGAAAAGAGATTCGATAACATCCGCGTCGACCATCGCTGAAGAAGATTTCACAAACAATTTGTTCAAAAATAGAAGACATTCAGACATTTCTAGAGTTAGGATTGGAACGAGTCATGAATGGCCAGAAAGAAGACCAAAGTTCGGGAGTCATGATCTGTTAGAGCGATCCGATTCCGTGTCCAGTATTAGTCTCTCGCGAAAAGATTCGATTAAATGTAATGTAAATCATATTTATATGAAAACACTTTTTGTGTTCACAAAAAAGCAAATTAATAGCAAATATTGTTAATTAAAGCACAAAATCAAACGAATGTCATATCAGAAGAAGCGGTCGCAGAATGTCCTCAAAGTAGTGAAGAAAGTGCTTCACCTGAAGAACAAGAATTGACTTTTGGATCGCTTTCTTTCGCTACTAATTATGACCAAAAGAAAAAGAGGTTTAACTTAAGAATCATTTAATCTTTTAAAATGATTGTCCGTTAGATTGAATGTCCATCTCGACAAAGCATCGAACCTACCCTTCAGAGGACGAAAGAAAACTTATGATACCTTAATTAAAATAATTTTGGTTTCAAAGAATTATGACATTAATTGCAGAAACAGTTTCACTTCAAGAGATATTATTTCAGTTCAGAACTCGAAGAAAGTGAAGAACTCTTGTAATCCTCACTTTCACGAAGACTTTATTTTCGATGTCGACAAGTTTGACGCTCTCAAGAACCTTGTGCTCAGACTTTCTCTCTATGATTATGAAAGACAGGGAAGGTTTGATGCGATCGGACATATAGTTCTTCCTCTTCATTGCTTGACTAAACCGGGAGAGTCTAAGAAACATCAGTTGGCCTTCAAATGTCAGTCTTCGGTGAGTATCGACCGAATGATCACAAATGTAATCGATTGTCAAAACAGTGCGAATGGAAGCCGAATGGCCCGCAATTACTGGTCTCGTTGTGCTATAGTTCGACCACTGATAGGCTGACCGTCGGTATATTGAGATGCAGACGACTCCTCACCAGAAAGTTCTCAATACTTAAACACCTTCTTCGAGCGACCAATTCTAGTAATGATTGTCTCTTTGTTTCACAACTGATAAAACATTTAAAACTTCAGCCAAATTAGAGACTTATGTAAAGGTGACTCTTATGTGTGCCTCTCATAAGATAAAGTCAATAAAGACGAGTACCGTTTGGGCCGAACCCGACTCCGACCCAGTCTTCAGCCAAACCTTCAATTTTGTCGGTAAGACTTGACTTAGGATACCATCAAATATATAGATATCTTGTATATTAAGCGCCGCACGGATTCATTGATGACATATCTGTAGTGATGTCGGTCTGTGTTAAGGGAAAACTGAAGTTCGATCGCGTAATCGGAAGAGTGATCTCGGGTCCGATCGCTTTTGCTTCTAATGATAAGATGACTCACTGGGGAAAAATGATTTTCGGACAACCCGGGTATCGATCACTTGGAAGCGAAATCAATTGATTTAATACTTATCTTTTAATTTCAGAGTTATAACTGAATGGCGAAACCTATACTCTTAGTAGAGCCCAACCGAACGGCTTTCCTATCACTTAATTTATTTAATGTTTGCGATTATAACTCATTTTTTATTGTCTTTGAATTTGTTTCAATAAATTTCAAATGCAATAT
>JAQGAJ010000554.1:0-14215 GCA_034689365.1 Liebstadia similis
TATACCAAACGAGTCTTATATTACGGAATGTATATAAAAATATTAGCCATAAAAGTATAACTTATACTTCGGGTCAGTTCTCTCTCAGTGTTTCTCTTTTTATTCGTTTTTGATATTTTTTATATTATATTCTCAAACATACTGTTATTCAGGTTTTGGCTTCACTTAAACAACAAATCAAAACATTATGTCTCATATGCCTCACAAGTCTGGCAAAGGATAATAAAAAGACAATAAAACAAATGTTAGGAAAACGGTATAAGACTTGAAACGCAAACCAAAATATAATCGAATAAATTATTAAATCAAAATTGGCCTCTATTTGGCCGCATTTTGCCTAGTTGATCGTGGCTTATATCATTACCAGTGTTATCGATTTTATCATAATTATCAAGACACTTTGTTCGAACACATTGTTCACTCTGTGGCCATCAACTGATATGTTTGACAGAAATCGGTTTGAAATAACTTTATTGGCCTTTGTTTTGGTCTAAGAATAACCAGTTATTTACTCTTTTTGTGATAATTTTTGAAAATATATTTCTCAAATAAATTTGATTGTCCTTTGAAGCCAATCGGCAATAGCTTAAGGGTATATATCTTAGTGTTTAGAGGCGTGTGTATGACCTCACTCTTTCTCTTTCCTGTTGGCGAGAAAGTGTAATTAAATCGCTATCGACGTTAACCGGAGTTTTGATTGCTTTTTTACAAATCAATTAAATTGTGTAATACATGAGAAGCAAAGTGTGAGCCATGTATTGACGAATATTTTTGTAGCTTTTATTAAATGTATTAAATTATTAAACATTGAACGCCATAACACATAACCTAATGGGTTGTGTTGTGTTGGCAAACAGTTTTGAGCCAAATATAATTTGTGTGAACCGAACCAATTTATCTCAATTTCAGTCCAAACCTAACATATTTAATACGGCATTACTGACAGCATTGGCTCTAACAATGAGAACCATTCGCTGAATAGAGAAAACAATATATTTTTTGCCAATTATTTTAATTTTAATTATTAACAAAACAGACAAATAAATGGAATAAATGGAGAAAAAAGTCAGAAAATATCAAATCAACTAAATTAGTAAATTAAAGATCACGTAATTCAGTCCTCAAATTATCCGCCGATTAGACGTCAAGACTCGAGTCGAGTGAAGTCGAGGCGAGTGAACGGCTCTCTTAGTCGAGACTCGGAGTCCACTCATTGTTTGCTAACTTTAAATACAATTTAATAGAATTATTTGCAAATAAATAACTCGCTATTAGTTTCGACATTAGTTCAGACATTTTTGCCGTTTTGACATATTTTCCTTTATTCCTCTCATATTATGATATTTGGAATTGTTTTGTGAGATAAGTATTTCCTATGAATATTATATATTTCGGAACAGAGAGTGTATTGAATGGCAGTAACAGAGCTCTGGCAGAGCACAGGCATTGGTAGAGCCTATCGATCGGTGCCTTTGCTTTGCTTTCCTTTTCCACTGTTTTTCTCTTCAATTTTCTCGTGAAGTGATTCAACTTTCAATCTATCGCTAGCGAGAACTCAATGCCAGAGAACTGAAAAATAATTTATGAATTGAATTCAATGAATGGGAGCTTCAAAATGGAAATGAATAATAAAATTTAATAAATGTTTTACTCGTTTCTCATGTCTTGTGATATATAAAAATATTCAAAATCCTAAATATAATTCAGAGAAATATTTTTGCTTAGGATATGAGAATATTTAAAATGTGTTATTATCGTTGAATAATAAGGCATTACTTTTTGCACTTTAATGTGATTCGAGTATTAAAAATATTGGCCATAAAAGTATATAACTTATAGTTTGGCTTCAGTTTAGTTCGTCCGCCACTTCTTGAGCCGATACTACACGAAAACATTTATTCGGTAGTTATTCGGTACTCTCATCATGGGATTCATTGTTCACTTGTGGCCAAAATTAATTGCTTTAATTATATTTGACTTAAATCTTTTTAAAACTTAAATTCATAATTAAAAATAATATTTTATTGGCCTTTGGTTTAGGGCTAAGAATAACCTGTTATTTACTGTTTTGCGATATTTTTGAATATAATTTCCATTAATTTATATCTAATTTATATCTCGGTCTTTGTGTTTAGTGTATGCGCGAAGTGGTCTCCGTTTGCACCGGAGGTCAGGAAATATGTTTTATTTATTTATTAGACCGAAAATACGTTTAACACAAACAGTAGTTGCGATCAACTAATGGTTAATAACTCGGATATTTTGAAATTATTACATATTTTCTTTCCAGTGATTCGTCTCTTCTGTTAATAACTATTGAAACACAAATCAAATAAGCGATCGTCTGATGAATAATAGATGAATTAGTAGTCCTGATCAGAGTCTGGTCACATGGCTAATGAATTTCCTGCTAATGGGCTCCAATTCGGGCTCTGCTCGGCTCTACTCGGCTCTACTCGTCTCGACTCCGATCCCCTGTCCATCAAAATATACATAATATTGACTAAACCTATGGCTAAGTGTCTGACGATTGCATTGCATTTCAGCTAATCTTATATATAAGTGATATGTGTTTCGCTCTGTTCTTCGTTTGCGACTATTTTATTGATTAATTGATAGAATAATGAGTTAATGAATCAAATTGTAAGTCATGACAGATAAGTCGGGAGAGAGGGATAGGGAGAGAGAAGGTTAGAGTGACTGAGAGAGGAGAGGGAGACCGGGAGAGACCGAGAGAGACAGAGGGCGAGCAGACCTGTGCGGGAGAAATAGCTGTTTATCGATCATTAGCTAAACACAATAAATCAACAAGATCAAATGATCAAATGATCAAATTATTTTGCTCACAGACTCTCAATGTCTTTGACTCTGTTTGTGTTGTTTTGTTGTGTTTTTGTGTCGGTAATCGAAGTTTAATCAAATTTTTAGTCTTATATTTCTTTTGATGGCTTAAATGAGATAAGCGTTCGCTAAGTATTAGTGATCAGGTCTTAACCAATAATAATGATAATAAGTTAATAATACATTTGTTAGGTTCACATCGCTATCGATAAATTGAATCAGTAGTGGAATAATAGTAGTTATGCTTATCTAATAATTTTCTGGTTTTGCGATTGTCTCACAAATTCAATGCTAACCGTCGAGTGTTTCGCAATTCATATGTTTGTTAGCGATAATTAATTTTTAGCCGAAGGCTAACAAAGACTACTCTTTGTAACTATTCTTTTAAAATATTTTACTTCAAAGTCAAGTATTATTTTTCTTTAAGAAATTGTGTTTAGTTTAACGAAAATATTATAAAATAATTACAATTTTTTTTTTGTTATCATTCAATGAATATATAAAATTGATTAGAGTGTGAGTGTAAGCCACGGATAGAGGGTTTTTATATGGCTTTCCATTACTGAGCATAAAAAGCATTTCCAACTCGAGAGCGAGAAAATTGCGATTTTTTTCTTTACTTTTCAGACGAAAATATTTGAAATATTTTTTTCTCTCGTTCTTAATCATGCGATACAAACGTTTTCTGAAATACAAGAGTTTATATCGAGTTTGAGTTTCCTTTTCTGTGTGTTTTCGAGCCAAATGTCGGCGAAAGAAATGCCAAAAACACTTTTGCCGTCAATATTGGGCATACATTTAATTAATTTATTGCTTTCCATAAATACTTGAAAATAGTTTGCAATTTTAATATGCATTTCATTGGAAATCATGTCATAAGACGTGTCAATAAATATTTATTTAAATGAGTAATAATGGGCTCAATTGAGGAGAAATGCGCTCAATTGAAAAATTGTTGCACAAAATGTGTTTGAATGCGAATGTTCATGATATAAATGGCCGTCACATGACTGCCAATTAGTGATAATTATTTTAGTATTTATAACGTTTTAACGTTTTTACAATTAACTATTTACAGATTCCAGTCTCTGATTGCGAGTTCGCTCATCAATGGGTCCGATATTAGGAGAGTTCGAGTTCTGTACTCAAGAAATAAATTTTAATTTCGCTAATTATCGTTCATTTTATTTATTTATATTACTTAATTAATTTTGAGTTCTAATCTTTCCTCGACTAATGAATCAAGATTATACACAGAGAGGCCATATTCCCCGAGTGGAGCCTTAATTAATCTCACGAAAAATTGAATTTCAATTAAAATGGCCTCTAATTTGAAGCCTAAACTGAATCATAAACTGAATCATTGATTTTGATAATACATTGCATCTCACGATCATTGGATTAAATTTTTGCTTTCGAGGTAATAATATTAATATCGGTTATCTAATCGTGTTATATATATATATATTGTGAGCCACAAAAGCAATCGTAAAATGTTTTTCCAATAAATCGGTCGATAATATCGTGAAATGAAATTCCGAATTTCAAAATCACTTGACTATTGATAAATAAATATATGATTAAATGAAACAAAATTTGAGATCATTTCTGTTGAATCGGGTGTTCACTCATGTGTTGATAAATTGAGAAATTAAAGTGAAATCCGATGTTTGGTATTGTTTTGATGAAAACAACTGTCATTTCAGTAATTTCAGTAAATTTTGTCAATTATGCCAATTCTGTAAATATTGGCACAAATTATATGATCGGATAACTTATGACATAATATTTGATCAGCCATTTTATAATTTTCTGGTTCTCCTCTCCTAATATTTCTTTGTGTCTAATCTTTTTCGTCGCTCATGTGTTGGCACAGAATATATGTGGAGTTGAAATAACAGTCATATTGTAATAGAGAGGGATAGGGAGGGAAAGGGAGAGTGAAGAGAGTGTATGTGTTATGAGCGGCGAAGAGTCGATGGTCTGTAGTTCTGTACGGTCTGTACGGCTATAATGCTATTCCCTATCATTCTCTGGTTTTTAGGTTATATTAAGTAAAACTATTCGTCGCTCCGGCTATGCATTAGTGCGATGAATGAGGAACAGTGGGTCTGAAGTAGAGGAACAGCAGCAGTGCCTAAGTCTGGTGCAGATGTGAAATTTTATCCCACAATCGCACTCACTATCCCTATCCCACTATCCCTTCTCTCCACCGATTTCTCCATTTTTCTCTCCGATGTTTGAATATCTCATTTCGTTTGGCATTTGTTTTGTTTGTAATTTTTGAGTTGACTCGCGATCGCGATTTCAATCCCACTCACAATTTGTTTGCATTTTTTGCTAACATTCTAACCCTCTGTCTCTCATTTGGCCCTTTTCTCCCATAAATAATTACCACAACATTTAAATTACGATACGTTTATTCGATATATTTATCATTATTATATTTTTCGATTAAATAAATGACATTTCCTTTTAGTCGAACCGAGAGATTATTTATTACGAAACTGAGATTATTATTCACTCAAAAGAGAAATTGTTTTGAAATTCAGTGAAATTGGTTATCACTTTGTGAAGTGAATTAGTGGCAGAAATGTGTAATTCTTTTAAAGTCATTGTTTATTCAATTATATTATAATTTTATTCAATGAACTAATTTTTCTTTGATTTGTGTTTTTTAGAAATAAAATAAAAGGGAATAAAATTGAATACAAATTACAACTCGTATTGTGTTTCGCGATATTCGAGAGCATAACAGAGCAGAGACTCTCTGTTGAGTTCGTGTTCTTGTGGTGTCTTTGAGCGGATCCAGTATTCCAGTAGTGGCTTATCCTTTGTCGACCCACTGCTAGTGAAGGACTGGTAATAATAAAACCTCAAAAAGAAAAGATTTAAATGAAATACAATTGAAATGAAACGAAATGAAAATTATTTACGAATCGCAATATCGATAATGTATTGAATAAGTTGTTTGAATCGGAGCCAAGAGTTTAGCACTTTATTTGCCGCTGAAAAACACAAAACACATATAGTTTTGTGAATAAATTGTCTTATTTTTTGCTATTGTCTGCTATTTTTCATTTTCAGTCATACATTTATATTAGAGATAAGTATTTTTTGGGCAAAATATTTCTTCATTTCATTTGGTTTTGTCGACAAAACAGTTGTGCGAACAGAATCTGTAGTCAACATCAGAATAGGCAGTAATAATAATGTCTCATCTCTTGTGATAAATTGTCTCTCAGACGAAAAATTTGAAAATAAAAATCAAAATAATATAATAAATAAATAAAAGCGTTTGAATACTTCTGAATACTTAATACCCCTTTTGAACTTTCATTTTGTTCCTCGCCTTAAAAATTATTATTAGTAGTAGTTATAAGAGAGAGAGAACCGAATTACTGAAGAGATGTCTGAAATATTTGATTCAATTTACTTAAGTATGAAAATAAATTAGATTAAAAATCTCGAGAAATAAGTTTTAATGTGCTTTGAGTTCAAACAATCGGAGAAATTCGGCTCTAATTTAATATCGAAAATAGTGACGATTTTGTGCCCAATCTCTCCCAATGTTCCCAATATTATAATTAGGTATTTGACGACTCGATTAATTTGAATATCAATTTGTTGATTGATAAGTTTGATGAATAACTATATGTTAATCTATGCTAAACGAATAAATTGCGATAACTTTGAGATCTCAGCGATTGATCTGAAGAGTGAAGAGTCGACAAACAGTGTCGTTATGTGTGGGCTATAAATGAATTTCTTAGCTTTCAATTCGTTTATTCCTTGAATTCATTTATTTCTCATTTTATTCAAAGAATTTTTCTTTTAATTCTCTCGAATTCAGTAATTTCTTAAGAAATGATTACGAAATTCAAGCCTTCAGTGATGTGTGTATTGGAGTTGAGCTCAGACTCAGTCCATACAAACGCATACATAAGTCTATACATAAGACAAGCAATGAATTATTTATTCGAAGCAAATGTTGTTTTTGCCTAACATTTGATTTCATCGCTATCTGTGTCTCTCTTTTGAAGCTCTTAACGAATAACTAATAAATATTGTAATTAGTTTTGTCTTTCATTCAAATCTTTGATATTATTTAGTCAAACAAAATGATTGCAAAATAAGTTAATATTTTGACACAAAATAACTTAATTTTGAAAAATTGTTAATTATTTATGAATTATGTCGTTTTGTATTATTTTAATCAGTTTAGGCTTCAGGTCTGTCCCCTTTGTACTATTGGCCTCTACTATTCCCCCCATTGGCCCGATCGCTACCTGAGTGACTACATGGCTGACTAGCCTGAGCTCATATTTATTCAGCACATGGAGGTTAGGCTTCAATTTATTTTATTGCTCGTCAGACATTAACTTCAGATTTTATCCATTCATTCATCTTTTGTTGTGTTGAAACCTATGGTTAGGGCTCGGAGTATGTGAGCGCACAGACCTTCCAAACCAGTGCTCCGTATAATACTCTGCTGAGTATAATATTACGGCTATTTTTTGCTTTAGAGCAGCGCTACTGATATCAGACATCTTTAACATTATAGCAGTTGAGAGAAAAAATACAATTTTTGGTTTCTTATATGCCTTTAATGTTGGCTATAGTTTGCTTATATTGTGTGCCACAGATTGCAAATAAGGCACTGGTTTTTGTGTCCGGATCTACACTTCTCTACACCTCTGCTCCGGTGATAATAAATACTAATTTGGCACTCGATGTGCGTTCGCTCGCTTTGAGCGCTGATTCGATAAAATTTATTAACAATTAGTTAATGTAAGATATCTTTAGGCCTTAATTGATGCCAAACAACACAAAGGATATCATTAAACAGTGCGCGCAATAACTTATTAATTAATCGCATTAAATATTGAGAATAAATTGTTTTATAGTTTAATAGCTTTTTTGTCACCACTTTTTGCCATCGATTCTATTCTTTGGCTTTTATTTAGCGGAATATTAATATAAATTAAATGATAGTTTAGTATCAATAATAAGATAAGTGATTGGAGTCTCAGTTAATCTCAAGGATATTGCCTTGAATTCAGTGAATTAGCAATTTTTCGAATCAATTTAGTAGTTTTTCACTATTTCTCTATAGTTTTTTCAATCAGTATTGGAATCACAAATAACTGAACGACTGATAAATACTTGAATTTTATTTCATTTTTATGACCATTTTTTGCAAACTCGTCGATCCGTCCGAAAAGCAATTTCGCCGAAGTATTCCTTGAGATCGGTCTTTGTGTAGTAAATACTTCGGTCTCACAATTTAATAATTTTATGCTTACAGACGATTCAGTGGAAAGGGAGGAAAGGGAGGAGTGAGAGGAAAGAACTAATTTATTACTTATCGCCTTAATATCAGACATATCTCGCCATTCCTTTGGCTCTAAAAAATAAATACGAAATCAAAAAAATGTTTAATGAATTTAAATGGAAATTAATTCTTTGGACTCTAAATAATTGCGATCATGCGATCGATTTTTGAGGGCAATTGAGTTCCGAAATCAATTGACGCGTTGGGCCGACAATCGAGAGCCCGATATAATGTGTGAATGTGTGACAGATTTGTACGGCTGTGCGGCTACGGGTTGTTTGCGAGGCCACCACTACTTCAGTACTTAGAATAGGAGGACTCATAATCTTAACCACAAAAATATTTTTGCGATCCTTTTATAACAGTCAGAGAATTATTGATAGGAATAATGTGTTCTCAAAAATAGTTTTCGCGTTTAAATACTAATGAATGGCCTTTTGTTGTGTTATGGGAGTCGATGCCGCCTGTGCTCAGCGCTCAGTCCTCAGTCCAATCTATGCCAATCCATGGCAGCCCTGAGAGCAAGAACTGGCAGATTGTCTATCGTTGGCCTCACCAGTGCTTTCACTAATGGCACAATGGGTCTGACAATTGCCACACTCTGTTATTTTTGACGATCTCTCAATGTATTTATTTATTTTACTTTTTGAAGGCATCACTAGTTTTATGTTTCGCTCAGCACTGTTTGGCTCTGTCTTCGTCTCTCTCTCTCCCTATATCTCCCTCTCTGTCTCTCTCGGGCTCTCTCTTCAAAACTATTGTTCAGTCACTTTATTATTGCCCTAATATTGTAATTTAATTTATATTTTGTAACCAAATTAACGTCTCTTTTGGCGCTTTGATTGCATTAATACCGGAATCGCGTCGTTAATAGCATTTTGTATAAGAAGTTTTGTAACAATTTTTGTTATTCTCTCTATTTCTTTGTTTTCTATGCGATATCTCGACTGAAAATAATGAGATTTAATCTGAAATAATATTTTTTGTTGTTTTTCTTCGTAAAAGTTGTTGTTTGTCTGTATTTGAACCCGAATTCTGGTTATAATTCGGTGCAGATTAGAGTCTGTTATGTAGTTCACAGATGTTTGAAAATAGTAATATCCGACACATTTATTATATAATATTTCACACCATAAACAGACAAATGAGATCTCAGTGAATGGCATTGATTACTTACACTCCTATTAGATAGTAATTAAATTTCTCCAAAGAATTTGATTCATTTGATCGATCATTAATTGAATTTCAATAAGTTATAAATAATTAATTAACTCGTTTGAGATTTGCATTGAAGGCAAGCCATGACCGAAATGCCAATATTGGCTCTGATCAGAGCCATTGCGCATAATATGGATGAGCATAGGCTTGGATTTGGATTCATAGCCCGGAATACATAATATATTTTGTTTATTTGATATCAGTTTTGAGAATGTTTTGCAAAAATGTTTTCGATTTCTTTTTAAACGACTTAAACATTGCAATAATATATTTTGAGATATGATATCAAATGATTTAGTGTCGAAGTCTGATGTCATTTATAGCATATGCAGAACACCACAAATGTATGAAATGCTGAGTTAAATGCTATCAAATTCAATAAAAATCAAATCAAACGCCAATTTATTCACAAATGAATTGCAATACTTATGTGATATACAGTGAGTTCTGGCGTTGAGTTATATCTAAAGCTCTTAGTATTTCTTCTTATTATATCTTAATAACAGAATTTGTTATTACGTAAAGCTCTGCTCTGGTTTGGCCTCTCAGAGAGCTCTCAGCTCTCGCTCGCTCTGTCAGCCTCTCTGAGGTCGCTCTCCTATCCTCTCCTTTGGTCTCCGGTCCCTCTCATTCTCTCTCAATTGCTTTTAGGTATTTATTTTCCTGTTTTGTGAGCTAATACACAAACAGTCACAACAGTGACGTATCCGTCGATATTTGCCAGCGATTGATAACCGAGAAAATAGAGGCTAAGCGTGGGTTTCAGTGTTCAGATAAAAAATTAAATCTGTTTGATATGTTAGGTTTGAAACGTCGTATAAGTTATTTATCAAATGAATAAATTATTTTATTTCTTCTCTTTTTCTCTCTCTTTTGACTCTTTCTTTCTTATTATTTCAATGAATTGGAATTAAAAATAATAGACTCGAGTATTCACTCGTTCTTATCGCACGACTAATACCTCGATATATAAAAACGGGTGGATTTAATTAAAGGGTGTCATCAGAGTTAGTGCTATAATGGCGATGGAGTGCCGGTCCTCTCGAGTAGAGCCCGACCAGAGCCGAGTCTACGCCACAGTCGTCTAATTGAATGCATTACACATTCAATTATATTCTCAATAATTGTATTGTATTTTCGTTTTGTATTTTATTCCCTATTTTTCTCTACATTTTATGTTCAATAAACACAATACCTATCAGTGATCACTGGGTTTAAAACTGTTTGCCATTATTGGGTGTTCCAGTGGTCCCCCGCGAGTGCTGACCCCCTCCTCCTCTCTTACTCGTCTGTATGTCCGCCGACAACTGTCTTTCCAGTCAGTCAAACATATATACAAATACAATGTCTTTGGTTTTTGGTCTCAAAACTGAACCAATTCTTTATAATGGAAAATAAAATACTAACGATTATTGTTTGGACCGGAATAATAACTACGGACGGAATGACGGTTTGCCTATTGGAGAGACAGAGCACTGGTCGGCATATCTTATCTGTCGGTCAGAGAGGTCTACATCTGATGGCAGATCTTGTGATTCGATTTTCATTGCACGCACTGATACTTCGCTGAACAGAATAGGAGAACATATTTGTGTGAATAGATTGAGAATAAAAATTGTGAATCAGAGATAATACATAAGAGGACTGGAAAGGACTGGAGAGAGGAATCTGAGGAATACGTGCCTTCAATTCACTCGAATTGAGTTCGGGTTATGTTTTTTGTTTTTGTTTGCCTTTCATTGCTCTCAATTGAAATCATTATCATTACACGAATCCAATTGGAAAACAGTAGAAATCCTAACGATTGGATCCAATAATTCAGATCCCAATCATTACTATTCTCTCATCTCATTGTCGATCGGTATTCCTCCCCCTCTTTGGCTTCGGCTCCGGCTTTGGTTTGCGGCTCTCATTCAGCACTCACTGAGACTACCGTTCATTACATTCAAACCCCTCTTATATGTTATAACTCGTAAACATTTCTTTATTGGTCTATGACTGAGAGTCAAATGGGAGACCTCCCAGTGTTCTCCAGTACCGGAGCGGTAGTGGAGACAGAAGGGGAGATCAGGAGAGAGAACAGGAGAGTCAGCTCTGAGAGAAGTATTGGCGGATTCTCTTTATTCCAGTGCTGTTTGGCATCAATTTTTTCGGTCAATCATTTTTAAGGATATTCACGACAATACCTAAACACTGATTGTATGTAAGGATCGCATGCAATGCACACGACATACACCACTCTCTGGCACTCTTCACACACTCTCTTCACTCTCTGATAGCGAGGTTGAGTCACAAATAGATATTTGGCGGAGTCGTTCCCCTCTCGAGGGAATTCAATGGCAACGAATCGGACGGATGGACACCAAGTCTTATAAACTGATAACTTTATGCTCTCTTGTGTTTGGATTAGGTCTGCGATCGCTTTTAGTTAAGGCATTTGTTTCTACTTTTGCTTATAAACATGTTTTTATTGAAGGTATCGATTGTGTCAACAAAGTTCTCAATTTTGTTATTTTGCTTTTTGTTGATTCAAAAAATTATTTAATGTTTTCAAACGATTTTGTCGTCATTTAAAGAGAAATATAATTTCTTTATATAAAAAAGTATTATTAAGTGAAGTCACGATGCGATCTATTGGTGCTCTGATTTCCTTTACTTTTTTTTCACATTTTTGATTTCATTTCAGTTCATTCTCTTCTCTTTTCTTATATACTGAAAGAGATTTTTCTTTTGGCAAAACAATTGTCTTTCATTCTCTCGGTTGGGCTCTGAGTTTCGCAGAATTTGCAGCGAATGCTTAAAAAAAGTCACAATTTTTTGTTTGATATTATTCTAACATTTCTTATATATATATATAAATCTGAGATATATCTGAGATATGACTTATCCATCAAAGAAAACATTGAATTTTTTGTCTGTTGTGTGAAAGTCTTGAAACTCTTGTGTCGATTACACTGAACAGAGTGGCGGAAACTCTTAATGTATTTATTGCTAACTTAAACACTGAGAGAAAGAGAAAACAAAAAATTCAAACTATTTTAGATTTTATGAGTCTATTCGGATGCCATTCCTCTCAATTAATAGCTCACCAGTGGATATGTATTTGGCTTTTGATTCTTTGCTAATTAAAACTTTGCTTATCTGTTCCGTTGGTCTCTGTATTTCTTTTTTCTGTTCATTAGCTTCTATTTGATCGGCTCTTATGGTATGGAATAACATAAACATTATTTAATAAGATATCTATAATTAATTTTCGATAGCATTAAAGCCATCTTTTTTATGAGTGTGTGTCCGCTCACTCTTCGTTCAATGATATGCAACTCGTATTTGAAGCACTTCTTGACAGACATAAGCCTTATGTATGGCCTGAGCGGCGAATCGGAGCCCAAATTATATGATGGCTGAGCTCGCGGTCTGACCTTCAGATCGGGCACTGTATATGAGATACGCCACTGGAATGGCAGTCGTGGTAGTGTTGGCAGTGCTGGCGGTCGAGACTCGAGGCTCGAGAGCCATATATTTAAAGGCAGAGAGAGTTTTATTAAGAAAATTGAGTGCATTAAAGGCATTAAACGATTGGACATTTGGATCACAAGTGCCTAATGAGTTGAAAAACGATCCAATCGTTTGTCAAAAAATAATAACAAAATGTTTTATTACAATAATTTTGGATAAAAACTAAACGAAATAACAATTTTATTAATACAAATAACTAATTATGAGTTAATTTATTATTAAAATATGACGTTTTTCGCTACTAATCATAGCATGCAATTAGATATAGCATTCACTCTCCTTCTTGTCTCCACTCATATCGTCTCAAATTATGAATATTTGGTTGATATGAGTGAAAAGATTCTTTGAAACTATTCGTTCAATTAAGTTAACGCTCGACTGATTATGATGTCATTGATGTCATTGGATTGGATTTTAATATTAAAATAACATTAACTCGTTTTGCGAATAAATTAGTCGCTCTTTTAATATCAAAAATCTTGTTTTCAGGGAATACAAGATCTTTGATATGATATTAGATTTGTTTTTATCAAAACTCTTAACACAATTGTAAAGACATTAAACAAAAGAGATTTGCGTCGAAAGTGAATGCGAAGACATATTAGTTGTGAAATGCTATGTCTTTTACAGTGATTCTAATTTTTCGTTAAATATTATGTTTCGTTTCACAAAAAAGATTTACCAGTTTTTAAAATAGAGGGAACGAGAAATTTATTTTCACTTTACTTTCCTATAGATTTATAATTCAATAAAAGCGATGAAATCTCGTTCTCTTTGGTTTCTCTCAGCTCTCCTCTCCCTCTCTGCGGGTCTCTCTCCGGCTCCCTCTCCCTCCCTGTCCTTCTCTCCCGTTCTGCTCACTCACTCACTCACTCTTCCCTTCCTTTGAAAATTTCATTTTATTTTTATTTTTGTCGATTCGTCCGACTTTTCAGAACTGATAAAAAGTGAGATGAGATGAAAGACAGCCTCAAATGTAAGGCAATCGAAGCAAAAGCGGGAGAAATACTCGACTGTTGGAGGAGTTGTTGTGAAAGATATGCGAACACAAGAAGAATGTTTGGCTAAGATATTAAACTGATTTCCTCTTTCTTTTCCTCTTTCATTGGCAGAGAGGCATAAAACAAGTCTAAAACAAATAAATTAAAATCAAGTTTTTCTTTTCATATATCTATCGGAGTCACGGAATAACACCTTTTTGTCTTAAATTCATTGCCTTTCGGTTCTGTTTCTCATTTAAATTAAAAGTGAAATTTAATTAAACGAATCTCTCGTCTAATTAGAGCCGGTTTTGAGGTTTCAATC
>JAQGAJ010000555.1:0-14213 GCA_034689365.1 Liebstadia similis
TAATAAATTCTTACATAACTCGTAATTGACCTCAATTTTATTTGAATTCTTGCTCTAAATCTGATTTCAAAGTGAAATAATTTGAAATTAATTGAAAAATTGAATCTTTTAAACATTATCGAGATCTTTATCAATAAATCAGTGATTTTTTTGCACAATAACTCTTTAAATACTTTATAGCTGTTAAAAAGGCCCAAAAAGTGCGTTAAAGAGCGTTAGTCTTCGATCCCTTTTTAAATAGATTTGTCAAACGATTGAATCAAATGTTTTGCTTTCATTTGTCAATCACTTTAAGACAAAAACAGATGACTTTCGGACGCAATTGAGTCCAAACTTGGGATCAAATCAATGAAAACCGATTGTAATGTCTGTCTCTTTGGTTGCGCTAAGACTTGAATTACATAAGGATTACATCATTTCGAGTGACCTCGCGTTTAAAGGTTTGTCAAACAAATGGATATAATTTAGTGATCATTGAAACTCTATTTCTATCAATAGCCTCAAAATTTATGGACAAATCTTCGACCGAAAACAATGGACTAAATTCTTCGACAAAAGTTGTGAACACAAGCGAACCTTCAAACGAGTTATCTGAGGATCAGTTGACACAAAGACGTAAACACAGAGGTTGTCGTGAATTGCATGAGATATCAATTGAGACATACAATAATCAGCCGAACGACTCTTCGCGATCGATGTCCAGACAGACCTCAATCATGTCGACATCAAGTAAGGAGTCGACACCCGATCTGTTGGCCGACGCCAACAGTCAAGGCGTCGGTGCGATCGCCGCTTCGCCGCCAGTTATCAGTGATAGGAAATTGGTTTCTGGATCAGTGACTTCGCTTCAATCAAAGGCATCACTCAATCAGATCCAGTTCTATAGCGGCAATCATTTGGTTGAAGTGACAAAAGGTATTCTTCATTTGTATAAAGAGAACAAATTAACGCCTTTGGGAGAAGAGGCCGAAAGAAGTGAAATGGTCTGCATTTTGTCTGTTCCGGCGGCGATGACTATACACGATGTCCTGCAGTTCACGGCTGCGGTCAATCAGGATATCAAACATATTCGGATCATTCGGGACAATAAACCGAATCAATATATGGTTTTAATCAAGTTTTCGAATCAAAGAAGTGCTGACGAGTTCTATAACGCCTATAATGGGATACCTTTCAACTCAATAGAGCCCGAGATCTGTCACCTGGTCTTTGTTGCGCAGATCGAGACCATTAAGGAGTCGGACGACTCGTGTCTTCCGGTCGTGGGCTTCACAGAAATGCCTACCTGTCCAGTCTGTTTGGAACGGATGGATGAGTCGGTCGAAGGAATTCTAACCATTTTGTGTAACCATTCCTTTCACGGCGGATGTCTGGACAAGTGGGGGGACAGCAGTTGTCCGGTTTGTCGTTACTGTCAGACACCAGAACTGATTCCCGACAATCGTTGCTTTGAGTGCGGATCCCTTTCCTCACAACAGGACACGCTCTGGATTTGTCTGATCTGCGGTCACATCGGGTGCGGACGTTATAACGAGGGTCACGCTTACAAACACTACTCTGAGACACAACACACTTATGCCATGCAATTGGGTTCTAATAATCGTGTCTGGGATTACGCGGGAGATAATTATGTCCACCGATTGCTTCAAAACAAAGACGGAAAACCGGTTGAAGTCGAGTGCAATCAACAAAACAACGACGAAAAGATTGATTCCGTTCAGTTGGAGTACACCTATCTCTTGACCAATCAATTGGAGACTCAAAGACATTATTTCGAAGAAACTGTGGCCCGAATAGAGTCGGACGCTCAGCGACAGATCGAAGAGATTGTCGGCACAAATAAGATAATCATCGAAGAACGCGATGGACTTAAAACACAATTACAGACCATTACTAAAGAAAAACAAGTTTTGGACAAAAAAGTTAATCAATTGTCGACTAAATTAAATAAAATCCAAACCGAACTCAAAGAAGAGCGCGAACTAAATAAATGTTTGCGAGAGAACCAAATGGGATGGCAGTCGAAGATCGGAGAAACAGAGACACAACTCAAAGAACTGAAGACAACAAAAGACAAAGAAGTCGGTGAACTTCAGGAACAGGTCAGGGATTTGATGTTCTTTTTGGAAACGCAGGAAAAGCTGAAGACTGTCTCCGAAGAGACGAGGGATGAGATCGCGAGCGGACATATCGTCGTTCAGCCCAATGAAAGCGCCGCCACTTCTTCGCGACCGAAATCCAAAGTTAAAAAGCGCTGATAATTATGTTTAAGACCAGAGTTTTGTCTCAACTTTTTGTAAATATTCTTATTTAACAATAAATTAGTTATAAATATATTTAAAATGATTTTTCTGTTAAATGATTGTACAAAAAGTTATTAACAGTTAATAACAATTAGTTGTAAAACAAATCTTTCAAATAAATCAAATCAATCTCTACTTTTGGGCCCAATTTTCCTAATAATCAATGACCGGAACAACAGATCGGCTAATCGTCGGGTTATTTAGTTAGTGATCGATAATTAGTTATAAGTTATAACTAATGACGAAATAAAGTAATCATTTGTTTGAATTGATTTTTAGTCAATAATTAATTAATATTTAGTAAAATCTAATAAACATTTGTTTAAACTCTAAAAATATTCCAAAATAATTGTGATTAAGATCGCGACGCAAAGAGCGGATCGTCGAACAGATCCGTGTCTTTCGGCTGAGACTTCGGTTGCGGTTTGTTTTGAGTCAAAGTTTTTGTCTTAGGCTTCGATGAGAACAGATCTGAAAGAATTGACACAAAAAAGGTTTGAATTGACACAAAAGAGATTGAGAGCAGAGGCAGACATACCCTCATCACTGTCCGAGTCATCCAAAGCGAAAACGGGTTTTGTATTAGTTTTAGACTGACTTTGAGTAACTTTGATCTCTCTCTTTGTGGTCGGAATATCTCTCTTTGCGAACAGATCTGAGTCTTCTTCCGAATCACTGAACAGTGAATTCGATTTTTTCATCGTTTCCTTAGTTTTCATAGACTTTTCTGTTTGTTTTGGACTTTCATTTATCACTGGTTTTACAATCTTTTTCTCAATGGGTTTGCTTTTGTTGACCGCAGCGAAGAGATCGTCGTCATCGCTGTCACTGAACAGACTGACCGCTGGCCTCGAAATACCAGTTTTCAAATCAGATTTATTACTCAGACTCGAGTCAGTACTCGAGACGTCGTTAAACATTTCCCCAGAATTCGAGGGCTTTATTATACTAGAGATAACATTCGATGGTTTGGTCGAAAGAATGTCGTCATCGCTGTCCGATGTGTCGAAAAGACCTTTCGATCTGTCGTTGACTTTCTTTGAATTGGTTTTGTTCGAAGAGAAGATGGAATCATCGGCCGAGTCCTCAAACAACAGATTCGATAGATTCTCGGATTTTTCGTTTATTTTATTGATATTAAGATTCTTTGAAGTGATTTGAGTCGGAAATATGTCGTCCTCTTCAGTGGACGGAGACTTTATGAGAGAGGCAACAGATTTGGAAGTTTGACCAAAAGATAACGAATCGTTTGGTTCTTTGGTCGGAACCTGTTCTTCGAGCTGAGAAACTATATCATTGGCTGTTTTGGCTGTTCTAACGGCTGCCACGGGTTTCGCTTTTTCTTCATCCGTTGATTGTTTACTTGTGCTCTGAGTTTCTGTGAAGTCTGTGATTGGAGTCAATAGAAGAGCTCTTTTTGTCGGCGGTCTTCGGTTCCGTTTAGCGCCGAGCGCTGCCCTATGTTTGAGACCATCGTTGGCCAAAGTGGTGATTGACTTACTTGAGAGGAAGTCTTCATTTGATGTCTCTTTATCTTCAACTTCTGACTTGTTCTCGACTTCAGTTACTTCTTCGGTCGACTTAAGCTCATTGATCTGTGAACCAGTGGTGACATTCTTACCACTAAAAAGCGAATCCGAGTCATCTGATTCTTCTTCGTTGTCGATCTCATTCACAGCTTTCTTATTATAAGAACCGATATCTTTGTTGTAAAACAAATCTTCACTTTTATTACTTGAACTAAACTGTTTGTCACTCTTGGAATCACTTTCTTCATCACTACTTTGAAACAATTGTTTCTTTTTGAGGGCAACACTCAGTTCTCCGATCAGATTATTATTTGGTTTCGGTTTATTCATTACTGAACTAACTTTTGATTCTATTTTGGGCTCAACTTTTGGTTTAACAATAGGTTCTTCAGTTTCGTCGACGGGTTTAGACTTTTGCGCAACACTCGTAAGAGTTGTTTTGGAAGAGATTCCACTGAATAGGTCGTCATCTTCTTCCTCATCACTGAAAAGACTGTTGGCTTTTGCAACGATTGGCTTATTATTAGTGTTTTGAGCAAAACTTTCGGACTTTTCAGTTGTTTTGTTGACAATTGATTTCGTCGGCTGACTCTTCCGAGTGAAGGCAGAGGCGAAGATATCGTCATCATCTTCATCGTCGTCGTCGTCGAACAAACTCGACGTCTTTATCGGAACCCTTTGAGAAGCAGTTTTTGGCGCAACTGAACTGACTTTTGATTTGACGTTAGCCTTAGGTTTATCGCTATTTGTGGCGAAAAGTGAGTCGTCGTTCGGTTCTTCGCCGAACAGATTTGAAAAGTTTTTCTCTTTGTTTTCTATTTTAGGTTTTGTTTTATTGACTTTGAAAATAGAGTCACTTTCGTCACTACTTTCTGAGTCCAGTGTTAGTCCTAAATTCGGTTCACTCTTTTTCACAACGGGTTCTTCTTTTTCTTCATCTCTAACTAGAGGTTTGTCAGGCTTTCGGCCACCGATTACTGCCGACAACTCGTCGTGGAATGAAGTAATTCGTGGCTTCGCTTTGTTGGTCTCCGGTTTGGGGATAGGGTTTGGAACAGAAGAGGGCTTTTCTTCACTGAGGAACGGCTCCGAATCACTTTCATCGCTGGATATAGTTTTTGCAATAATTGTGTTACTTTGAGGAACCGAACCGAAGAGATCGTTGGACTCATCGTCGCTATCATTCATATTTGAAATTAAATGGTTTGTGAAATTCGGGACAACACTCGGGGCGGCAAAAGTGTCCGCTTCTGAATCAACACTTTCCACACTTTTGACGCTCAAACTGTCGCTCTTGGGTCTGGTCTTCAAATCAATAACAGGACTCTCTTCAGGAGATCCGAGACCAACATAATTGTCTTTAGCGAAGTCATCGCTGCCAATGATAAACGGAAGTAATCTCTGGGAATAGCCATCTCTGGCACTGTTAGATATGAGTCCCTCTAAGATCTGGTCGTTTTCGTCGTCCGAATCGTTTTGTGACACCGATTGAGAGGAACAGTCGAACCGATCGTTTAGAAAACTCAGACCAATATTAAGCGCGACTTTGATTTTTGGCAAAATCTCTTCTTCTTTAGGCTTTGTGGCCATAGTGTCCTCATTCGGCACATTATCGTTAGTCATAATATCTTCAACTTCTTCGTCGTAAACCCTGTTTTCTACGAACTGAGAGTTGGCTAACATTTGAAACTCATTGATAACGTTATCGACTTTCACGCAATGCATCTGTCGGTCCATCGAAGAAGATATTAGTCTTTAGATTAAGTCAATTGGAGAATACCTTTGCGTTGAAGACTAGATTATTCATTGAGTGATTCGTGGCTTCGGTTTTGTTAATCAAATCACTACTCATTTGTTTTAAATGAGTCAAAAGCTGTCATCAGATAAGAGGTCTCAAGAAGTGTCAAAAAATATACTTTGAGGACAAACCTGCAGATCATTCTTCAGCGACCACTTCTCGCACTCTGCCGTCAACTTCTTGAGATCGCAATCTTCGGTCGAGAGGTCATCGCCGTCGGCGAACCGATTGTAGTTTGACTAAAGTTGAAGATTAAAATCAATGGTTGGATCAGTTGTTGAGACAAAACCTGTTCCGTTCGGTCCATCCTTTCCGAGCTCTCCATTCTCTGGTCACTCACTTCTTGTAGTTTTACACAAATATAGCGATAAATGACTAAAATTAATGATTAATTCAATTAAATATAAATCATTTGAATTGAATTTAAGTCTCAAACGATTGAATCACAAAAACGCCCATAAATTAAGTCAATGTTTATAAACAAAAATCGAGACCTGTTTTGAAGAACCACTCAATCAGTACGTAATCAGAGATGTCTTCACTTCACGACTGGTTCTTCGCGTCAGACCTTTCTTCGGATTAGTCTTTTGTTAATTACGGATTAGTTTCGCTTAAATTTAGATTAAAATTGGATTAAACTTTAATTATCTTAGAAAAGAAGTTGATTTGAATGGATTTAAATTGTTTATAACTTGAATTATATAAAGTTTGTAAAAGTAATCTTTGCTTGATTCAAATTCGATTTTTCCCTTTTCAAATTCAAATTAACCTTGATACTTTTATGGGTCAATTAACTATAATACGTCTATATTGTGCCTGAATTTGTTATGAAATAATAATTAGTTTCCATAGAAATGGATCGATATTTGCTCTCATGATTACAATTTAGACATAATTTCGATCGAATAACTGAATTTAATTGAAAGTAACTTAACTCAGATTATTGAGATCAACAATTCAATTATGGAAATCGAGACAATACCTAAGACTCAAGAGCCAGAGGAGGAGGAAGAAGAAGAAGACGAGGAGGAGGACGAGAAAGTCACTTTAGAGGGGTATGTCTTTTGTGATCACAAACCTGTGCATAGAAAGCATATTCACTTAAAATTTAAGAAAATTTTTAAATTTTAAATCACAAAAACATTTTTAAAAATCTTCGATTTTAATTATGCACAAAGTGAAATATGAACAATGGTCAATTTCATCCATTGTTATTTATTTTGCTTTTCACTAGAAGACTGTTCACAGTTAATGAAGTAATCACTGAAAATATTTTCGGAATCAAATTACTAATAACAGGATAGAAAATAAAGTTGAGAGGAATTCACTGAAAAACATGAATATTACAAATGCTGATCATATGAGTAAACATTTCTAAATCAACAGAATATACGATCCGTCAGAATATGAATCGCTAGAAGTTTCGCCCGAAATCAAGAATTTGTTTGGATTTATAACAATATATTCGCCGCAAGTAATAGAATTGGAGACAAAACTGTTTCCATTCATTCCCGACTATATCCCAGCGGTCGGTGATATCGACACTTTCATTAAAGTAAATATCCAATGATTTTCGGCATTCATTTCACAATAACTCTACAAAAACAGGTCACCCGACCCGATGACAGCACCGACACTCTCGGTCTGACCGTTTTGGATGAGCCGAACGCAAAAATACAATCGGATCCGACTCTTATGAGCCTTAAGTTGAAAGCAATTTCTAAAGATATTAAAATGACTGACGAATCAGAAACAATGGTAAAGACGTCCACTTCTAATAGAGATATCGACAATTGGATACAAAACATAAGACAATTGCACGAAACGACTGCCAGTTCTTCGACATCAGTCACACTATTACACAGCCATAGACTGCCAGATGTGGAACAACTGATGCAGGAATGGAGCGAAGACTTTGAGAACGCTCTGAACGTCTATTCTCTGCCGTCAGCGGACTTGGATTGTAGTCTTGAAGACTACGTTACTATTATTTGCAGTGAGTTTACCTCATAATAGAAGATATTATGAATCGATTAAACATAAAAAGAATATAAAATTTATTATTAAATTCAAAATATAGGTCTGTTAGACATTCCGGTGCACTCATCAAAGATCGCTTCTCTGCACCTATTATTCAATTTGTATAACGAGTTCAGAAACTCTCAGGTATTTTAAGTATAAATAAGTATTGATTCAAATCTAAACTCTTTTCTTATTCACTCTTTTCATAGCATTTTAAACGCTTTGTTTGAATGAATTCATCGCAAGTATTGATCACTTTTTCCAACTTTTCTCTGTGTTTCGACAATTTTTCCAATCGTTTTGTTTGGTATTTGTTGAGCAGATTATTCACATTTTCCAACTTCTGGGCGACGGCTCTCCTCTTGACTTCAAATTCCTAAACAAATTAAACGATTAATAAAATAAATTATTATGAGATTCAATACATTTTTAGTCTTAGGTCTGGCTTTAGTCTCGAGCTTAAGCTCAACCAAACAGCGGTCGATCGCCGCGATGTCTATCTTCTGTTTGATTGGTTTCTGGATCTCAACTCGACTCAAATGGTAGAGAACTGATCCGATTTGTGAGACGAGTTCGTTCTGCAGATAAATCACGATTAATACGAACCAAAAATCACATTTCACTCACAATTCTATCCCAAATCTCTTCGATATCTGTTTTAGAAATTGATATCTTACTCGTATCCGAATCTCCTCCTCCACTGACATTGATGTCAATCGGCGCTAACCTATTGAGGTAAGAGTCGGCGATCCGATTGATTGGCGTTAAGTCGGCCTCGAATTGTAAGAAATCCTTTTTATCCTTTGCGGCGATTTTCTCGATTGCATTCACAATAAGTGATGAAACGATTGCTCTCTTCTTATTGAGAGTCTCTTCCATATGAAGACGTCTTCTATTATGGTTTTCTTTGGCCAAATCATCGCAAACTTTAGTGACATTTTCGGCAATTTTGTTGAATTCTTCATTCATTGTCTTCAACTCGTTTTGAAGTCTCACTGATTCGCAAAACCTCTTGATTTGATTTCCATCTCTAACAGTGAATTAAAACAAATTTAGATTCAAATCGACGATAATTTTTAGTAGTTTTCAGTCGAAGGGGTTTCAGTCCTTCACTGCATGGCTCACAAGTGAAGCACTTGAGCCCTACTATTGAAAGGCGGCCGACAATGGACTCACTCTTTGGATCTGATTTGGTCTGACATATAGAGGAATAACTTCTTATACAGTTTGCCATTCTTCGAGTGCAAAAGGCTGTGATCAAAGACATTGGATTAGAAATCAAATAAAAGTCAAAAACAATCTCAAAACTCATTCAACAATTACTCACTTTTGGAGATCTTTTTGTGGTATTTTGAGATCAAAGTTTTCTTCAGACCATTGAATGACTTTTTCATTCAAAGCATTCATTTCTTGGATTAAATTAATTTAAAAGAAATTTAAAAATAAATTACAAAAAGTGGTCAATAAATGAATTGACAAATGTGTTGACAAACAGTTGTTTTGCGCCAAAACTTTGTAAACTATATTAACATAAATGATGTGAAACTTCAATGTTTTGGTCGAAATAGCGATGTCTTCGTATGTCTTCAGTTGTCGGTAATAGTCTTCTAGTGATAGTATCATCCCTTCAGACACTTCTTCCCTCTAAATATGTGGTTCATTCGGGTATCCAATCGGTTATCGGCCACAAAAGTCTTTTCTTTCACGACTCGCCGATTGCTGTCCTCTGAAGTCAGAGTCCGGTTCGCGCCGTCGCCGACGGGTTTCATCCATTTGGGAGGTTTGCGGACAGCGTTTTATAACTTCTTATTTGCCAAACAAAATAACGGGTCGTTTATTCTTCGTATTGAAGACACGGACAGAGTATTTGAAAAGTTTTCTAATGTTTTAATCGTTTAAATGTTTACTCTATTCCAGGAGAGAGTGGTTTCGGGTTCGCTCGAGAACTTGGAACAAATGCTTTTATGGACAGGTCTGACACCCGATGAGGGACCGACAAAAGGAGGACCGTATGGACCATACATTCAAGTATTGATTGATTATATTTAAGTTATTTTTACATTTGTTTTCATAGTCTCAAAGGACAGATCTATATAAGAAGCACATCGAACATCTGCTCGGATCAGGTCATGGCTATCGGTGTTTCTGTTCTGATGAACGATTACAACAATTAAGAAAAGATAATCATAAATATGACAATCGGTGTCGACATTTGAGTCAATCAGAGGTCAATGAGAAACTACTGTCTGGACAGTCGTTTGCGATTCGACTCAAACTAAAAGAGGGTCCGATAGAGTTCGATGACCTGGTCTTCGGTCCGGTTTCTTATGATTTGTCAACCATAGAAGCGGATCCCATTGTTTTCAAAAGCAATGGCTTTCCGACCTATCATTTTGCGAATGTTGTCGACGATCATTACATGAAAATAACTCATGTCTTGAGAGGACTCGAATGGCAGGTCTCGACGCCCAAGCATTTGATGCTTTACGAGGCCTTCGGGTGGGCGCCACCTCTTTTCGGTCATTTGCCTCTAATGCTCAACAAAGACGGATCTAAACTATCGAAACGTCAGAATCACATTAGAATCGATTACTTTAGAGATGAGGGATATTATCCGCAAACTCTTGTCAATTATCTCTCGACTATTGGCGGAGGATTTGGTTTCAGAAATGATGATTCATTTGAGAGTTTGGAGCAAATGATTGAAACATTTGACGTAAAGAAATTGAAAGTGAATAATAATAAAATAGATTTGGAAAGACTTCAATCATACAATCGATTTGTCATTTATTGGTTTCTGGAAAATGGATTTGAAAACAAATTGATTGAAGAATTGAAAGTCCTATTGATGTCCAGATTCGGCACTTCTGAAGGCCTTAATTTGGACGATAAATACTTGAAATTTCTTTTATCGTGGAGTAAAGTAGGTTTCGTTGAGACTAAAACTTTTATAAACAAGTTTTGATATCCTTTAGGAACGGATTTTTGTTCTAAAAGATCTATTGAAAGATGAATTCATGTTTTTATGGAGAGTTCCGGACCTGAATTGGAGTCTCAAAGAAGTCGGGAATACCGAAGAAATGGGTTTGTTTTGCATTTTGTCAAAAATGAGGACAAATCTTAAAATTTAAACCATTTCTGTTGACAGAATCAGTCTTGAAATCAATGATCAATTTAATTGAAAACTGTGACCAAAGTCTGGAATTTAGTACAAAAAATATGTCCCAATTGATCAAAAAAGACTTCGACGACAACTTTTCAAAGTCCATGAAGTTTAACAAATATATGAAGATATTAAGGCTTTCTCTCACTAACTATAAAGTAATTAAAACTATTTTTACATTAATTTTATTTAGTTTTGAATCTTTAATACATTTTTATTTACTTTCAAAGAGCGGTCCACCGGTTGGCGAAACATTGGAACTGTTGGGCCGACAAAAGTCAATCGATTACCTGAAGAATGCCATCAATTATCTCAAATCAAATGAAATTATTCCAAATAAAAGTCAAATTAAGTGAAAACTAAAATTGATTTTTGCGCTAAAACTTTGCACATCTCTGGACATCTCTGAAACCCATTTCACTCAAGAGATGGCATTTAAACACAATTTAAAAGCCAATGCTTTCGATGCAAAACACGTGACTTCAATGCTCTGCCGTTTGCAGTGGTTTTGAAGACATAAACAATTGGACACAAAATCTGTTTATTTTGGACACAAACTGACAACCGATTGAATAATGGGTCGCAAAGGAAAAACAGGGAAACAACGGAAGGATCGGTACTACCATTTGGCCAAAGAGACAGGTATTTATGATAATTGCCAAGACGTGGACCGAATGACCAAAACTTTGACCATCAGGTTATCGATCGCGTGCGGCCTTCAAATTGATTCAACTCAACCGGAAGTTTGAATTCTTGCAGCGATCGAAAGTGTTGATCGACTTATGTGCGGCTCCGGGAGGTTGGCTTCAAGTGGCCCAGAAGTATATGCCCGTGTCGTCAGTGATCGTCGGCGTAGACTTAGTGCCCATTAAAGCGATTCATAACGTGATCACACTTCAGGACGACATCACAACAAATCACTGTCGGAAACAGTTGAGCAATGAGCTAAAGACATGGAAGGCCGATGTGGTTCTTCACGACGGGGCTCCCAATGTGGGCAAGAGTTGGCTTCACGACGCTTTCGGTCAGAACAGACTCACCCTTAAGGCCCTCAGTCTGGCCGCGGAGTTCCTAATGAAAGGCGGATGGTTTGTCACTAAAGTGTTCCGTTCCAAGGACTACAACGCCCTGATGTGGGTCTTCAAGAAGCTCTTCAACAAAGTTCACGCAACCAAACCTCAGGCCTCCCGTAACGAATCGGCGGAGATCTTCGTTGTCTGTCAGGGATATATCAGTCCCGACAAAATTGATCCCAAATTTTTCGATCCCTCGTTCGTCTTCGAAGATGTGGACAAACAAATAGATGTCGATAAGCTTAAGAAAGATCTGTTGAAACCCGCGTCCAAAATAAAGAAAGCGAAGGCCGAGGGATATACCGACGGAGACTACACTCTCTTCCATAGACTGAAGGCCTCGGAATTCATTTCCAGTAGAAATCACATCGAAATGTTGAGTCAGACCAATGAGGTTTGGATTTTATCTCTTTTTCGCGATTTTAAGTAATTTTGATTTTTAGATCTTTATCGACACAAAAGAAATAAAAGAACATCCGATGACCACCAATGAGATCATCGAGTGCTGCAAAGATATCAAAGTTCTTGGAAGAAAAGAATTACTGTGAGTTCAAAACATATTTGATTGAAATCGAAAGAAATTAAATTATATTTCATTCTATTCTTTAGATCTATAATCGATTGGAGAAGAAAACTGAGGAATGATTTGATAAAAGAGGAAACGGCACCAAAAGTTGAGGAAATAGAAGAAAAAGAGACACTAAAAGAGATTGAAGATCAAGAAGAAGATGAAATCGATAAGTTTGAGGCCGAAGAAGCAAAGGATCAGAAAAGGAAAAAAAGAAAAATACAAAAAGAGAAACGAAAATTAAATGAAAGAATGACTTTGAAAATGATTCACAAAAACGATGAAATTCTTGAGGAAGAGCTCGAATTGTTTCAGTTGAAGAACATTAAGAATAAGAAACAACTAAAACAAATCGAAGAAATCGATTTGAGTGATGTCGAAGTCGATGTCGACAATGACGAGAGTGGGGAACAGACCTTCAAACAGAAGAAGGTCTCATTTGATAAGGACTCCAATGGATATTTGGATGATCCCAATGATAGCGACCTCGAAGATAAAGATGAAGAGGAGGACAAGTCTGATGGCTTTGATGACCAAGACTTGGATGAGAGTCAAGACCTGCCAAATGGCGCTCAAGAGAGCGATGAAGAAAGCGATGGTCTAATTGTTGACTTAGAGGACAGAGAAGAAGCCAAAAGAGGTAAAACCGAAATATTTTTCGATACCGATATATTCAGAGAAGAGTTGGATGAAGACGAGGACGAAGACATTGAACTCGAACTGATTGAGAACAGACTCAAAGGCAAGAAAAGAACAAACGAGAGAAGAGAAAAGAAAAACGAAAAGAAAACAAAATTAGATTTGGACTCAGAAGATGAGGACATGAAAGGCGAAGACAGCGATTCCAGTTCTGATGAAGAGAATGAAGTTTCGAAAAAGAAGCGAAAGAACGAGAACAGAGTGAATGAAAAGGTCCAGAAAAATGTGAAACTAAATCCCGAAGAGTTAGCGATCGGAACGCTTATGATTAAGTCCCAGAAGACTAAGCGCGACATTATTGATAGCGGTTGGAACCGATACGTTCACGAAGACGACCAATGCCTACCATCTTGGTTCAGGAAAGATGAAGAAAAGCACTGGAAGAAAGCAATCCCAGTGAGCGCCGATATGGTCAAGGAATACAAACAACAACTCAGAGACATCGACGCCCGTCCTATCAAAAAGGTGGCCGAAGCAAAGGCCAGGAAGAAACAGAAGGCCCTCAGAAAACTGGAAAAGGCCAGAAAGAAAGCCGAGAATATCACAGACGCTCCCGATATGACCAATAAAGAAAAGGCGGATCTCATCAAAGGGTTTGTCGACTTTTGCATTAATGTATTTCATAAATTGATTGTTTGAATCTGTTTTTAGCGCTTATAAGAGGGCACTAAAGGGAGGCAAAAAAGAAACGACTTATGTCGTGGCGAAGAAACACTCGACCAATAGAAGACCCAAAGGAGTGAAGGGAAAGTACAAATTGGTTGACTCGCGTATGAGAAAGGATAAGAGAAATGAAGGCAAAGGAAACGACAAAAAGAACAAGTTTAGCAAAAAGAGTAAAACTAATAAGAAAACCAATAAAAGTAAACCCAACAAAAGTAGAGCAAACAAATCCAAACCGAGACAGTCATCGAGAAAATCATCCAAAAAGTCATCGAAAAAACGATAGTTTTATTGATTTTTTATTTACAATAAATTATTTGAAAGGGATTGGCCGTCAAATCAGCCATGGTCAGATAGGAACAAGATGGCAATATGATATGATTATGTAGGGTGAA
>JAQGAJ010000556.1:0-14213 GCA_034689365.1 Liebstadia similis
CCTCAATTATAAATTTAAATATTTTAAAAGTTTGAAGAATTTAATAGTTTGTTATTAAATAGCAATTGAATTTTCATAATATAAGAGCAATAAAAATAAGTTGAAGACAATGTTTGCAGAGATGTCAAAGAGAGTGTCCGATAGAGGTTTGCTTTACCGCAAGGCATCGACAATGCATTCAAAGAGAGCAAAGCGTAACGAATGTACGCCAAGACATGCAAAGCTAAGGTAGGCTTTGAGAGAGAGTAAGCATTTCGTATGCATTTGTAGTGATTCTCAAAAGTGCTTTACCAACGCACTCAAAAATTGTGCATGGTAAACATATTTGTTCTTGATACAAAAATTCAATCCTGGATACACATTATAACTGCATTAATTTTCACAAATAATATGAGAAAACAATTGAACATCTTTATAAAGTCAATGCCTTTCTGTATCATAGTATGCATTTTAAATGCTTTGCGGTGTTTTTGATCATGGTAACAATGGTAGCTCTGATAGATGATTAGGCATTATTTCCATTGCGAATAGTTTTCCAGAGATCGGCGAAATTGGTTGACTCTATATCGGGAGTATTGTTATTATCGATAGTCAATTGGTCGCAATGGTTGAGCTCAATGTCTTGGGAAAGGACTCCATTGCTGTTAGTCTTGTTGTTAGTTCTCTGTTGTTCATCGTTGGTCTCATCACAACTACTTCTGACGGCGACCACAAAATCTTGTTTCATATCGCGGCCTAAGGTCTCGATTGTGACAATACTCTAATTGGTTTTCTGCCCTTTCGGTGTAATTTGTGCTCTCAATCACTATCTCTGGCTGTGTCTGAGCCTCGATATAAGCGCCCCATTCGTGGATTTATCATTTGACTTTGTGAACAGGGTTAGAATGACCGATAGAATTGCCATAAGGACTCCAACAATTAGCATGATCAAACCAATTGCAGTGTAGAAGGAGAGAACAAGAATGCGAGTGAAGTTCGTTTTTATTTGAAAACAATTTTCGAAAAAATTGTTTAATTTTTTATTTGAAAAACAATAGAATTATAAATAACTTAAATCCATATTCAAAGTCCGTCTTAAGCCTTATTAGAGTTGATCCACGAAAGAAGTGCCGCAACATTAGTGTAGACTCCGGGATAGCCAGCCTGAGCACAACCTCTTCCCCACGAGACCACTCCGTATTGGACACCGTTGACAGTCAATGGTCCACCAGAGTCACCCTGGTAGTTGATCCAAGTTTAATTTAGTCATTTACTAGCTAGATGATTCAATAGTTATATGAAAGAATAAACTAACCTGGCACGAGTCCTTTCCTCCTCCATTAACACCGGCACAGATCATACGGGCAGTGATGGAACTGCTGCCGTAGTTGGACTGACAGGTGGCTCTTGCGATCACATTGACGTTGACTCGTCTCAGGGCAGTGGGCAGTGAACCGCCGCCTTGACTAGTGGTTCCCCAACCGGCAACCAAGACCTCAGTGCCAGCCGCGGGTTCAGATGAAGGCAGAGACACGGCTTTGACACTAGACGGGACATCACTGGCCAGATGGAGAAGAGCCACATCGTAGTCGATGGTGGACGCGCTGTAACTGCCGTGCGCTACGATCTTCGAAACCTTAAGCAGTGTTCCGCCAGAGTTGTGGTTCAGTGAACCGACTCGAACGTTAAGTCTTGAAGCAGATTGTCTGAAACGATTGAAAGTTAGGTCAGGGATCAGTTTGGCAAAACCAGAGAATCAGCTCCAGGGGATAATTGGCCATTCCTGGCAAACACATACCCATCAACACAGTGAGCGGCGGTCAGAATAGTTCGGGAGTTGATTACAGAACCACCACAGAAGTGGGAAGTAGTCTGAAGGGAGACAGTCCACGGGGCCTCAGTTGCGGTTGCGGGAGTTCCACCCACTATGAAAGTGGAATCATCTCTTTCCGGGTTATACCATTTGCCGGTCTGGAGGTGTTTCGGCAGCGGAAGACCACCGTTCCTGACGTAGACTTCGTACGGGACTGGGAGTCGAACCGATTGGCTGAGAACCACCACAAGAGACAGGACTAGAAAAGCCTTCATTGTATAACTCGGTCTTTAAATTTGATTCAATCAACTAAAAGACCAAATGTTGAACTGATTTGGGATTCATCTCAACGGTCCTTATATACCATGGAATTAGTTGTGTGTCGGCCCTATTCTTCATCCACTAATACCTGTCCTCTTCGCTCGTAAAGCCATCCCTCGAAGATATTAATCTTTGGTCTAATTTTGGTCTAATTTATTGTTTTATTTCTAGATTTTAATAATTTTATTATTCATTACTCACTGATAGACTAAATTGAAATATGATTTTATCAAATAATCCGGGAAACAAAACACATGATTGTCTTCTCTCATGGGTATTACCGGTTTGCCTACTCTACCACTAAGACATTGTCTGAGACCTAAAACAATTGTATAATCTTCTTGTTAACAATTGTTCAATTCTTAACATTCTATAATCTTTAAGGTCATTCTGCATACTTGAACTTGAAAACATTGAACATCGGGAAAAGATTCAAGGAAGTTCACAATGGAAATTTTATATAAATTTGCATTCGATAAATAACCAAGGTCTTCTATTTTGCATTAATGTATTTTTTCAAACCCAAAAAATTAAGCAATTAAACTGATTAATATCGTCTAAGGTAATTGAAATCTTTCTGTATCTAGTATAAAAGTTCTATCCTTGGATGAATCATCTTAATAAGTGTTTCGAAAGTGAATTAACTTGATTTATTAGCCCTTTTGATCATATCTTGATTCATATTTGAAACTTTGTTAAGGATATTAGACTTTAATCACTAATTCATATCATTATTTGCCAATAATCTTTTGATTTATTTACTCAGTTTGTGATTTTTGCTTACCTGATATTTAGCACGTTCAATTTGGAATGAACGTGCTATAGGAAAAATAATGGGATAAATTAAATTATAAAATTATCACTATAAAACAGGAATTTCATAAATAGGTCATTTTATATTTTGCTTTTGAAACTACTGCATCTTGTTTATTGTTGTTAATAATATTTTCATGATAGGTTTTATGTGCTCATGGTTATTTGAGAAAAGCCCATTTAAAATACTTTAATAATCGAAGATATTTGTTGATTAAAAGTCTTGCTATTATTAAGATAAATGAAACTATTTACTAGTATTATATTCAACAGAAATACTAGCACATTAGAGTTGATAAAAGTGAGAAAAGCAAACAAGATCCTTTATCTTCTTATCTAACTGAACTTGTAGATTTCTAGATAAAGGTGAGTTATTGCATGCTAATAATTCTTGAAGGTTTGATCACAACCGACAGAATCCTGATGAGAAGAGTTGGCCCGAATGGGAATGTCTCCAATGTGAAAATGCATCATGGTAATTAAGTGATAAGAAATGAATAAAAAGAGAGAAACGATTGTTCAGAGAATAAGTTCTTTGGAGTCTTTGATCGAGAAGTCCATAGACTGATACTGAGATTCACCAGAATCGCAATGTTCACAATCATAGTGGCGAGTCTTGTGCTGAGCCAAGTGTTGGCCGAACCGATTCGGTTGCCTCTTCCCAAACACCCGTACGTGTCGGGTAAGTATCCGTCCTATACCAATGTGGTGAAGAACTCGAGCTTCATTGTCGGCGGAACCACTGCCAAGTCGGGCGATAATCCCCACCAGTGCTCACTGAGACGAAGCTCTCACTCTTGTGGCGCGTCCATCATCAGTGAACAGTGGGTCGTCACAGCTGCCCATTGTATCGACGGGTAAGTTATGCTTTGCTAAAAGATCCATCCTTGGTTATTTTTACCCTGTCATATAATTTTATACACTTCAAACAGTGCCAGCGCATCTTCCCTGACTCTCCGGTGCAATACACTGAACCACGCTTCGGGTGGACAGGACTACGCGGTCTCCAAAGTGGTTCCCCACCCGAACTATGACAGTTGGGCGCTCGACAATGATGTCGGTCTTCTTCAGATCAGTGGTCAGTTCGCTCTGGGCTCGACCGAGAACTTCAACAAGATCGAACTTGCCGCACAAGACGAGGACATTCCTGCCGGTGCTATTGTCACAGTGACCGGATGGGGTGCCACCAGTGAAGGCGGTTCACTGCCCGCACAACTCCAGACTCTGGATGTGCCGGTCGTTGCCAACGATGTCTGCGCCCAGAAGTACAGCGGTTTCAATGACATCACTGACCAGATGTTCTGCGCCGGTATCGATGCGGGAGGAAAGGACTCGTGCCAAGTATGTGACCACAGGTCAATGGACATTGACCCTTTTGACTTATTCTAATCATTAATGCCCAGGGTGATTCTGGTGGACCCGTCGTTCTAAACAAAAAGCTGATCGGTGCCGTCTCATGGGGTTACGGCTGTGCCCGACCTAACTATCCCGGTGTCTACACAAGACTCGCCCGTTTCAGGGATTGGATCAAACAAGAGAGTGGCGTATAATACCCGTTATGAACCGAATATCCCGTTATTATGAATCCGATTAAACACTTTATTGTTTTTTGTCGTTCAGTATTAAAATGCCTTAAATTTATGTATAATCTATTGGTAATAGTATTTAATATGTTTGACGTAATTAATAAATATTTATTATGAATTGAATTTTTGGATTTAAATTCTAAAACAATGATTGAATTGAATTAATATTCAATAATTAAATTGCAAGTCTTGGCTCATATCTCGGGGTTTCAGATATCACTATTCATATCGCAAGTGATGTAAAAACCACAGACCGGATAAACAGATATTATCATATTTTAGCTATCTAATTTACCCAGTAAAACAAGGTAGGTCGACCCATAGTTACCCATAAATTTTTGCAACTTTTATTATTAGAAGATTTATAGACTAAAAGGTTTTTTCTCTCATTTAACCCATTATTACACTTTAATTATTTAGTTTTTTGAAAACTTTATTTTAATCTGAAAACAATTCTAAATCATTAATAATTTAGCGATAAATAAATTTTTAGAACTAAACTGAAAACTTAATAATCGGAGAAAAGAAGTGCTAATCTTGAGCTGAGGTCTGAGTCTCGGGTCCTTCGGGTCGGGATCTACCACTTGTTTGCGTAGTCCCAGTTGTCATAAAGACCTCGTTTGATCTTTTTGTCGAGTTTGCGGATCCGTTTGTTGTGTTCAATTAACTTATCATGGGACTTTCTCTGCTGGTAATAAGACTTAAACCAGTCTCGTCTCTCATAGGGGACCAGTTCTGGTGATGTCTTATAGATCTCTTCTATGATAGAGTCCGGCTGTACTTTCCTCGGCCTCTCGATCGGCCGTTCAGTCCCGTGAACTACGAGTCGGTATTTGGCGGCCAATACTGACCACAAACTCGCGAACCGACGACTGATTGTAAATACAATACAATTAACGATAAGTCAATCAAATTGTTTTCAAACCTATCGCCGATTGTCCGCAGATTCAAGAGTTGTGTCCGTCTTATCATTAAAGCCATTGAAAAGCGATTAATCGTTGACTTAATTGCAATTAAATGCCAATCATTTCACTCAAGTCTTACATTTGTTTACAAAACAGTTATTGAGTGCATTCAAAAAGTACGTAAACTGTGATACTGTGCCCAAACTTTTGTCCCCTTTTTAATGAATTAATCTTCAATAAAGTTAATGAAGTTTATTAAATTACTTTAATTTGTACTTGTTGTATTCTTTTTAAAATGGACTTTTTAAAATGATCTTGGCAAATCAAGACATTTGATTTAATAGATTTGATGAATGTTCTAGATTCAAATAACATTAAGAGTCAAAGAGGCTCATAAACAACGTTACGCTTTATGCGGACTCTCAACAGACCGGGGTCTAAGTCTTTGAAGCTTGGTCATCGCTGACGAAGATTTGAATTTTTAGATTACCAGGAATTTTATTTTCAAATATAGACATTTTGTCGATCTCTGGAGCTTTGATATCATATTTCTGTCCCTTATTTGATGTCTGAAATTCAATCATTAGTTTCGGTCTTTTATTCGCGAATTCAATCAAATTTTCAATCGTTTTGTTTGTAATACTGGTTCGGGAAAAGAATTGAATTCTTGTTAGTTTTGGACAGTTATCGAGCAATTGTTTGACACCAGAATCGGTTATATTCTTGATATCATATCTGTTTCTATACAATGATAAGACCTCTAAGTCTTTTAATTTAGACAACGATTCCAAGAGTTTATCCGATATATTAAAAAATCTGGTCTTCAATATAAAGTTCTTCAGATTTGGTACATATTCATGAATATCATCGAAGAAATGGTCACCGATTTCGTGCAAATCAAAGTCAAGAGTTGTCATATTCTTCTTGAGTCCAATGTCTTTGATTGACTGATTTGTGTCAATCATCTCGAAGTCTATCTTTAAATACTCGAGTGATTGAAATCCGGCAAAACTTTGCCAAACATTTGCCTCGAGTTTGAGATAATAGACAAATGCGAGGTATAAGCGCCTGATATTCGGACAATTGATCCCAATATCAATGATTTTATTGCTGATATCGGTCGAGAGGTTTCTGTCATCGACTTCATTCAACTTCAGCTCCAGGTCTTCAATGGCTTTAAAATGACTTACATTTCCCAAAATATCGATCAAATGTTTATTTGTTATGCGATCACCAGTTTTCAAGTGAGTTGTCTTCAGTTTCAAAGTTATCAATTGGTTTCCGTATTTTAGAGCGAAATCTCCGAAAAGTGTGACCTCTTCTGGATTGGTATCCGATATATCGGTTTCAAAATATTTCAATTTCGGCAAAAAATCACTGCTTTTGTCATTAAGAGTGAGAAAGTCTTTGTATATCAAAGTCTCGGCATTAGAACAATGAGTGAGGAAGTCTTTTGCAAAACTCCCAGTTCTGTTGTTTAAGTAATGTTAGATAATATTGTTATCGAGTATTCCTTACTTTCCAATAGTGATGTGTTTAAACTCGGGTCCCAAACACTGTCCTAAGCCTCGGATTTCGTTGCTAGTCAAGTAGTGGCTGCTATTAATGACCGAACCGGGTGTTTGGCAATCATTGACGGTAACCTCAAGTTTATCATTATAGCCATCATTGAAATAAATGGACTGATTATCAGCACATCTCAAGAGTGTTGTCTTCAGCCGATTGCAGTCATTCCCGTCTCGGATGTGTATATAAAGTAGTGATGAACTGAATATTAGTAGAGATATAATAATAAATCCAATCATAAACTTTGACCAAATTTTGTTACTTTTCTTGATTTTAATTCTATATCAAATTTTCAAACATATTAAAATATAAATCATTAAATTGAGTCAAATTCTGATCATTCTTACCGATAATAGCGATGATCAGCCGCACCCATAATGTCGCCAAAGAGTTGCATAACGTTTGCCAACAGCTCTAAACTATTAACAAAACTGTTTATTTACTTATCCTTGTTTATAATGTTTTAATCACGATTCATATCGGTTACTGAGATATTGTTTTACAGAATTTTAATACAGAATATTCTTCAAGAAGAATGGAAATTTAATCTCATCTTCACCATTTTTAGAGTAATTCGGAATAAACCTTTTGTGGGACTTAAAATCACCCATTGTTTCAAATTCTAAACATTTATTTCAAAATTAGATTTTAATTTTTAGTTTAACAGGGATTGTATTTTCGCCCAACAGTTTGTTATCAATCTTGGTTTCGGTTTCTTTGTTTTTATCGGTAATTGCCGTTTGAAATTCAATTAGAAGTAAGGACAAAAAATGTAAAATAATTATGATCATTATCACCCTAAATATTTGAATAAATTCCATTTAGTAAGAAAAAACTGATAAAACTAATAATCCATAAGTGGTTTACGTGATTCGAAACATGAAAACCTTGATAAAAATGCTTACTTAAGAAGTGATAGCATAGTAACAACGATCACAACCAGTTTATTCGCTAAAGAACTGTATTCGTGTGAAACCAACCGAACAAACAATCCTTAAAAATGATTGAAATATTCAAGAACATTCTGATATTCTTGAAGATTGACGAAGTGCTGAGAAATTCCATCAGAATTTTTCATCTCTTCAATGACGCAAAGAAAGAGTATTCCTCTAATAATCTTCTGTTTGTGACCAGCGATGACAAAGTTTACGGCATCGGTACTAATCTCAATGGTATTTGTGGACTCGGCCATGATGTCAAAGTCGGTTCTCCCAAGGAAATCACGCCCCTGTGTGGTAAGAATATCAAGGAATTTTATACTGGAGCAAATTTTGTAATGGCCTTGAGTGTTGATAACAAACTCTACGGATGGGGCGCTTGCAAATTTGGAAATGACCATGTTGTGTTTGATGGCAGTTACAATCCACCTGAACAAATTGCTTTTTTCCAAGGCAAAAATGTAACAATGGTGAGATGTGCCAATTACAATTGTCTTGTCTTAACCGATAACAAATTGTATGGATTGAATTTCTCTGCTATGGTTGTCCATGGTAACACTACGCAAATAACACCAATAAGAGAAATCCCGGTTCCTATTGATTTAAAAGTCAAGCAAATTTATTGTTTTGGATCTAGTTTATTTTTGTTATCAAATGATGGCAAAGTAGCTAGTTGGGGTGAGAATGTGAATTTTCAACTTGGTCATAAAGAAAACCTGATTGTGACTCCCAGAAAAATTGATAATCTACATAAGATATCAACCCTTTGCTCGACAAACGATACGTCTTTCTTTCTTGACCATGATGGGAATATATTTGTTTGCGGCTGTTCATCAGATGAAGATAATAAAGCCCATTACAAAACACCAATCAATTTCAAAATAAATGATAAATGTATAGACCTTTTTGCAATTGACGGAAAAGCGGCCGGTCTTTCACAAAATGGAATTTATAATCTTGATGATTCTTCATTTCTTTTGACCACATATAAAAGTTTCTTTGAATATTATTTGAATATTCTCAAGATTACTTACAAGACTAAAGAAATTGCTACAATGGGAAGACCGAATGTGGGCATAATTATAGGCGATGGAGGTTTTGGTGAGGTAATGAAATGGCAGGAAAATGGACAAGAATATGCGCTAAAGAAAATCCCATTGTTCCGTATGCCCAAAGAAATTGAAGACCCGAATAGTGAGATAAATATTCATAGAAGACTGAACAGTGATTGTGTGGTGAAATTGTTCAATTATTGGCATGATATTGACTTTCTTTACTTGCAAATGGAATTATGTGATACGAATCTGAATAATACTCTCGAAATGAAAGATGAAATTCTCAACAATAATAATGATTTGAATTATTTAATATCTTGTGAGATTTATAAAGAAGTATTGGAATGTGTAAATTACCTTCACACTAGAAACTTTCCAATAATTCACCGCGATATCAAGCCAAAGAATATTCTTGTTAATTACCAGAGTAACAATGGGCGATTTATCAAAATATGTGACTTTGGTTTATCTAAAATACAAGAACGAGAGTCGCAAATTAATTCAAAGGGACCTGGTACTCCCGGCAGGATAGCCCCCGAAGTATTGAATAGCACTAATTACAATATAAAGTCCGATATCTATGGTCTGGGAATGCTTTCACGGGATATTTTCAGGTATTCATTAATTTTAAATTAATCTCTAATTAAACATAATTTATCTTGGTAGGTTTATTTTCAAACAATTGGCTCAGAATAATGAGAATATTGGAAACGAAGATGATTTTCTAAGGTTGATCAGAAATAGTATTTTAATCAGGTAAATATGAAATATTAAATATGTATCTTTCCTTCAGTTTATTAAATTAAGAAATAATTTTCTCTTAGGAATCATCTAGATAACTATGACACAGAACAACATAAATACTTTATAGCAACTGTTAGAAATATGTTAGAAGACAATTATCGATTGAGACCATCTTGCTCAGAATTGATCAATGAATATGTGGATTGGGCATATGATCTTGGTGTGTATGATCGTAATCATCAAAATATCATGGAACAACTAAATCAATATCGAATTCCCAATGATTTCATCAAAAATATTTTGACAGAAAAAATTATTTCTAATGAAGAACTTGTACAAGAAGAAAATATTGGCAGTGGTGGTTTTGGAATGGTATACCGTGCTACTTTGAAAGGAAGAGTATATGCTGTTAAAAAGATTTTAATTGACCAAATGTACAAAGATATTTTTGATAAGAATAGTGAACTGGAATTCATGAAAAATTTCAAAAATGAATATGTTGTCAAATTATATGATTACTGGAGAGATGAGGATTTTCTTTATTTAAGAATGGAATATTGTCATGATAATCTTTATGGATTCTTTGTGTCGCAAGAAGAAATGGTAAAAAGCTTTACCCTTTCTTATTTCGTTCTTTGTTGTGAAGTACTTAAACAAGTTTTAGAATGTGTTCAATATTTGCATTCGAGACAAACGCCGATAATTCACCGCGATATCAAACCCCAAAATGTTCTTATTAAGTATTCAAGAAGTAGTTACAGGTTCATCAAGTTATGTGACTTTGGCTTATCTATTCTTCACGAGAGAGAATCGCAATCTCATACTCAAATGGTTGGAACTAGAAGATTTATGGCACCGGAAGTTTGGGAAGGATATTATAATGAAAAGGTGGATATTTACTCGTTGGGCATTTTGACAAATGAAATATTTAAAACATATTTGGTTTTGATGGAAGACGGAAATTCAAGAGAAACAGCAAGATGGAATTTAACTGAAAATATGAAAGAAATACTTTTGACGAAGATTAATCAAATAGATAGATTAATGACTGAAATGAGAAATGGTGGCCCAAGAGAAAGACCTTCGGCAGTTGAAATCTTGAATCAAATAGCATCATGGTCATTCAGCAACGATGAAATTGCACAATATCATATTTACGATAATTTTAACTTAAATGAAGAGAGAAGAGAATTTAGATTGATGTATATGTTGTATCAAAGATATCAAGATCAAATGTCAAATGTTTAATCAATTAGTTACAAAAATACAATGTAGTTTTAACATTAAATAAATTCAAACATTTATTTCAAATTCTACATGTTAAATTAAGCCTAGATTTTAATTTTTAGATTATCAGGGATTGTATTTTCACCCAACAGTTTGATATCAATTTCATGTTCGATATCATTGTTCTGATCAATAAATACCGTTTGAAATTCAATTATTTGTTTCGGTCTTTTGTTCGCGAATTCAATCAAATTGTCAATAATTTTGTTTGTAATACCCGTTCGGTGAAAGAAGTGAATTCTTGTTAGTTTCGGACAGTTATCCAGCAATTGATTGACACCAATATCGGTAATGTTTTCGTTGTCAGCTCTCAATCGTCTCAATTCCAAGACTTTCAAGTGTTTCAGTTTAGACAATGATATCAATAGATTGTCCGACAAATCACATAATCTTGTGGTGAAGTCAAAGGCCTTCAGATTAGGCACACATTTATGAATATCTTTGAAGAATAGTTCACCGATTTTATGGGAATGTGTTTTAAGAGTTGTGATATTCTTCTTGAGTCCAATGTCTTTAATCGACTGATTGGTGTCTATTATCTCGAAGGATAACTCCAAGTGTTTAAGGGATTGAAATCCGGCAAAACTTTGCCAAACATTGCCCTCAAGTTTGAGATAATAGTCTAAACTGAAGACAAATCGACTAATTTTCGGACAATTTATAGCAATTTGTTTCAATTGTTTGCAAATATCAATACTTAAATCATTTCCATTCTTAGTCTCAATGATCCGAAACATCCGAAGTTCGAGGACTTCAATGGCTTTCAAATGAGACACTGATTTGAAGACATCGACCAATTGTTTAGTAGTTATGCCATCACTTGAATCCCAGTTAGCGGTCGTTAGTTTCAAACTTTTCAATTGATTTCCGTATTTGAGACAAAAGTCTTCGAAAAGTGAGACATAATTATAATTAATTTCGGATTTCAATGATTTTAATTTCGGCACAAAATCATTGGTTTTGTCATTGAATATGAATTTCTGGCAAACAATTGACTCAACATTAGGACAATAAGCGAGCAATTCTTGTTCAGTGAACTTATTTCGGGCAAAGTCTTCGTTATTATAGGAATAACAAGAGAGGAATTCGATTCTTCTCAACCGATGACCACAATTCTGGCCGAAGAGAGCGATCGCTTCTTCTGTCAGATCACTCCCTCTTATGGTCATTGCGTTCAATCGCTGGCAGTTCTCGACTATCGGTTCAATGAATGTGAGGTCGAGAGAGATATCCCGGAATTGAATCGATTCTATATTCTTATACTTCTTAAGCAAACTCTTGAAGCGATTGCAGTCGTCTTCAGCAAAGGTAACAAATGGTATGTAATTTCCGTCGCTATCATAAATCCATTTCATGAACTCTTCTTTAGGTCTTTTCATGTTTGGACAATAGAAGTGAAGAACAAGAATCTTCTGCTTGTTATGAATTGTTCGCAACCACTGTTTGGATACACATTCGAGTCGATACTTGTCTTCAAACGTCAGATAAGACAATACGAGTTCGCATAAGTCGTCTCCGAAGCGGTCCATTGAGTCGGCACTGAATTGACGGCCATTTGAATCGACAATAACTCTATTGGTGTCCATAACTCACTAAATCCTAATATAACACAAATTGTGATTTAATATAAACCAAGTAAATAATACTTACGATCGCAATGTTATCGTTGAATAAATCCTAAATAGTGAACAAAATATTTGACTCTAATTAAGAGACATCTGTCGGTTAAGGGCTCAAAAGAACACAGAATATTCTGTATTCAAATTTAAATAATTAAATCTATGATTTAAAATAATAATTCAATCGATTTAAAGTTAATAAATGTCTAATTCAGTTGAATATAAAACCATTATCAACTGAAATGGCAGTCATTTGTATTCCTCTTAAAACTATGGCAACAAATTCTATAGCAATTGATATTATCTTTTCTTATCAATAAAAACAGTTTTAGTGGCGTTAAAAATGTTTATTTAGTAAACAATTAAATTCAAAAATACATCTTCGATACAATCAAGAATTATTATTCAACATGGGAAAAAGGTTCCCATACTTAAGCAATTTATTTTATCAAGTTTGAATTGATGGAATTTCTTGCTAAAGAGCAACGGCTCTGTATAAAAATATTCTAATCCGAGCCCTTTTGACAAATTCAAAAAGTATTCGTTTGTCTCATAACATCTTAAGATCAGTTTAGTGTAGGAACGGGCGGTCATCTCTCGCATACAATGGGCGAGCAGTACCTCACCTATCAGTGGGCTTTGGGCGTAGTTCTGTCCAGTTCTGGCTAATAGTGGGCCCTCATTCTTGTATCCGATCTCAGTTTGATAGACCACACAATAACCGAGAACTTCTTCACTCGCATTGAGTGCGACCATAGACACAGCAAATGAACTTTCGAGCAGTCCCTCAATGAAAGGCTTCCGATCGTAACCACAGATCTGTCGGTCGTATTCATTAACTTTCTCTATGTTATCGCCATTCAATTGAATTACAGTAATTCCCTCTATAGTCGATGTCATCTTAGTATAATCAACAAATCCCATGAAGAAGACTGTTTTGACCGAGTGTTCAATAGGAAAGCCATTAGCTTTATATCTGTTGACCATTTTCGGGACCGACAATAGAGAGATATTACGTTCAGTTCCGATGTGAGCCATCGCTGCGTTCCAAAGGGCAGACCCAATACCCAGACCTCGATAGTCGGGAAGTACTGCGAACTGTCCCATATGACCCAATTCGGTAGATGGCGAATCATTTGAAGGCTTTTTAAGCCAAACCAAACCTATAAGAAGTTCTGCAAGAGTTAAGAAACCATACAAAAGATTCAAACCTTGAAATCATGGAATCTGCGTTGAGGATAGAAAAATATGCCGCCTCTCTTGATATCACTCATTCAAAACAGTCCCCGGCAGCAGAATAATTCTTTTTGTTCAAGCGGTTAAAATGTAATTTTATGTATTAATCAAGGTTGATTTTATATTTATTAACACAATTAATATTAGAGAACTCATACCCTATCATAATATAACAATCATCATTTGATTATTAATTTTATTTGATATGGTTATTTAAGCCATAAGTTTCAAAATGAGTTAATTAAGTCAATGCTTTAGAGAGCCCTCATAATGCATGCCCCCTTTGTTAAGTACGCGCGCTTAAATTGAGTGCACGTGCAAAACTGTGTATAAGGAAGATATAATTTTTAC
>JAQGAJ010000557.1:0-14205 GCA_034689365.1 Liebstadia similis
TTTGACATTAAATTAATTCAAATCATAAGAACTTAAAAATTATAACAATTTAATTAACAGTTTTGGCAGAAGTTTTGTCGAATTATCGATAAATAAGATCTTCAAAGGTTTCATTACAAAGGCTTTGAAGAAGTTTTTGTTCAGAACTTCAATCAATTATGGATTGCAATCACAGATTCACTCAATTAATTGTTTTTCATCAAAAGTTTAATTAATTTTTGAATCAATTCTATTCAAAAGTCCCGCAAATTCTTTGTAATTTAAGAAAAGTTTGAATTTCTTAAGTCATAAAAAGATACTTTACCTTCACTTTTGAAAAGTTTTGCCATAATTTTATACAATTTAACCCATAATTACCCCGACATAAGTGGAAGAATTGCCTTTCGGGTCAATTAGTGACCGAGAGATGAATTGAAGTCGTCTTTTATGTCTTCCCTTCCCTTCCCTTCCCATACGTCTCATAAACATCAGACATAAACAAACGGCTAATCGTTTGAACCATTTTTGTCTTAATTGCAATCAAAACTAATTGAAAGCCATTTATGATTATAAGCCGATTAATATCGCGACCATTACTTAAGACATCGCTTTCATCTGCATTTGTCTTATCACTGATCGGATCAGTTAATTACCACAAAATGAGTTTCTCTGCAAATAAAGGTATTCAATCGACAATTATCTTAATCTCTGGTCTAAAGTCCAATATTTAGATCTTTTCCTATCAATGTCTTTGGATGAGAAGCGAAGTCAATACAAATGTGGCCAAAACTACAAGACATTGGCCGATATAAAGCCATGGAATCAATACGCGAAAGACAATAACATTCACAACAAGTTCTCAATGTCTGACTATATCTTCAATCCCGAGCTCAACGAAAAGGTGTCGATCTTTGTCGGAGACATCACTGCCCTCGAGATCGACGCCGTTGTCAATGCGGCCAACGAAGGACTCAGAGGCGGCGGCGGAGGTCTGACATCACTCGTTAACTTAAAATCAATTAGTAATTGAATTCAAAATTGGTATTTCAGTCGACGGCGCCATTCATTCGGCCGCCGGTAAAGACCTCCTTCAGGAAGAGTGTCGGACACTCGGCGGATGTCCGACCGGGAACAGTAAGATTACGGGAGGCTATAAACTGCCGGCAAAATGTATGTAAGACAACGAATTGTGGGTCGACTAACACCCGTTCACTCGTCACAGATGTGATCCATACGGTGGGACCGGTCGGAGAAAAGACATCTCTTCTTCAGAGCTGTTACCAAACGGCTCTGGAAGTGATGCGCGAAAACAAACTCAAGTCAATAGCGTTTCCGTGTGTGTCCACCGGAATCTACGGCTATCCCAATGAAAACGCAGCTCAGGTGGCGTTGAGTACAACCAGGAATTGGTTGGACACCAGTCCGTACGCAAAACAAACGGAACGAATTATTTTCTGTCTCTTTCTTCCGAATGATATCGAGATATATCACAAACTAATGCCAACTTATTTCCCACTCCAATAGAGTTTCGACAAAAATTAAATTTATATAAAAGTAATGTTTTATAATGATTATCAATGATTTATAATTACTATTAATTAGAATTTATCGTTATTTCTATAAATAAAACATTTTAAAAATTTCCTGATCTCTGGTAGTTTTACATCTTTGGTGAGAACTGATTTGTTATTTTGTTTAACACGAATATTGTGTCAGTTCTTCATTTGAATAATTACAACGAAGAACTAAACTTTGAGATCCAAATTGAAATAGTCTTCACAATTCAGTCCACAGAATGACTACCATTTAGTAATGATTTGCCCCTTGTGATTGACCTGAACTATAATACCCGCGATGAAAAGGTTAGTTAAAGAGATGTTGAACACAAATGTAGACATTGTTGGTCTGACACTGAACTCAGAGATCTCTCACAAACTCAAAGCTTTTCATTAACTAATCGATGATTTTAAGTGTAGTTAAGAAAAGGCAAAAAATAAACGAATGGTTAGAATGAGAGGCAAACATGAGGTGAAGTCAATGAACTTTTGGAGCACAAGTTGGAGGACAAGTGGTGTTACGAGTGCTCAGTGGCCTAAACTGGGCCAACATTGATGACATTCAATTATCCAGTTTTCCTGTTCCAGAGTTCACATATTCTCCAGGACTGACATCTTCAACCAAAAAGTTGGTCGACTGGAAGACTGGCATCAACTCTGGCGAACTCGCAAACAATGTTTTAATTGGAAAAAATTTAAGAATTTGTTTCCCAATTCAGAGCTCCGGTGCACGACTCCAGTGCTCCAAATGTTTGGCTCATCTGAGACCTCATCGATCGTTAAGAAGCGATCAGTTTATCGCTGGCTCTCCACTACATAAACGGTTCGACTTCTAAACCCAAAACTTGTTAATACCATCGGAAGACTCAGCTCTTGATTACAATTGTATGAAACAAAATAAATAAAATGAATAAAAGTTCTTATTTTGTTTGTCGTAAGTATTCTCATAAAAAAGATTATTAAAGGAATTAAAAGTTTATTTTCTCATAAAAGTCGATCGCCTTTTCTGTTAACTCATCTTTTCTTTCATTTAAGTTCAAACTTTGTTCGTTTCGGTGATTGTCTTCACTTCGATTGTCACCACTTCTGGACTCGAAAATCAAACTCATGTGAAGACCGAATCAAATATCACTCAAAATGGTGGACAGCCTTCAGTTGCGATCGGAAGAGCAATAAAAGATAATTCGAGTAATGGATTAGAAAAGTCGAAGAGAGACGAACAGAAGAATAAGGAAAGCAAAAGAAAAGAGTCCAATATGTATGACATCATGAGTTTGCATCAAATGAATGCCTTCAATGACTTCAATGCAAACAATAAAGAAGTCAAAGATCTCGATAAGAAGGAAAAGGGAAAACTCCAGACAGTGGGCGGTGTCGTCGGAGAAATCATCGCCGTCTTGGTCTCTGAAGTGGTCAAGTTGTTCGGCAATATGGTCAGTGACGTGGCCCGAGAGGTGACCGCTCACGGGTTCGTCTCTATCTTCAAGCAGTTCACTGACTTGACCGGCATTTCATTGCCTGAGTTTTAATTTATTTTATTTTATTTATTCGAAATTCATTTAATTTATTTCAAATATTTATTAAAATATCATTCAATCAAATCAATCGAATTTATTTGATTTAAAACGAGAGATTTTATTATATTCACAACTGAATCCAACAGAGACTGGAACAGAGACACAGAGACCTCACATCGAGTCTTTGCATGATTTTGTCGATCAGATACGTGTTGGGAAATACTTCTTCGGTCAGTTATCTGTCCATTCTTTGACACTTTCTTTGGTAAACAACGATAAGAATTTCAATTCTGGTTTTGCAATAATTCTACAGTGAGTAAAGACTCAACTAGAGATTAAAATGGTTAATTAATTGTTAACCGGTTTTCATTTGAAATAAATAGATGAAAAATTCATATCGTGATCAAAATGAACCGATCAAGTTATAAAGATTCAAATATAAAGGCAAAAGGCCTTCAAAAGGCAAATCACTGCCACCTCTCGTATTCTGTGCCAAAACACAGATTCTGAGCGTTCGCACAGAATATTCCTAATAAAACTCAATAATTGAAGGATTGCTTCGCGTTTTGCCATTGATTTCTTGTTTCTTTTAGAATGTGATTGAAAGCTATCGACAATTAAAATGAAACTTTGCTATAATAATGAGATAAGTTCTTTGATTTTGTTAGTTCTGTGGATCAGATGTAAGTATTGGTTCAAATTCTAATTGCAATCATTTGAAAGACGATAATTACAAATGATTCTAATAATTGATAAAAAGGTTCTCTTTGTTTATCATTTCAAAACTTCAATCAAACCAATGAATACCTGACGAGACAACGAAGAGTAAGTCAATTACCGCGATATAAGTGTCAATCAATTGAATGGTTTGCTTTGAAGGCAACTCCTAATTCGATTCCGACGGCGATCACGAGTCTGCCGACCAGACAACCCGCTCCTGCCTTCACATTCGCAGTTTGGGATGAGAACGGCTTGATTTGCATTTTAGCCAAGTTTGAAGTATTTTTCACAATCACTTATGACGTTCCGAGCGGTACTCAGGTATGACCACAAGTGATCTTCAATTGTCTAATATTTGTGAACAAATAGCAAATCAATATAAGACAAGGAATGGACGCCACGAGCAAAGGACGATGCGATTATCTGCTTGAAGAGAAACCAGGTTTCAATTAGAATATGTTCTTGTTACTAATTGTGATTTATAGTTCTTGATGTCTCCTGGAGTGGAGGATTCACTTTCAGAATGATCTTCGAAAGGGTAACTCAATTGTTATATTTATAATCGATAGTGAATTGAATTGGATATTGAATCCAAGGTCGATGAAAACAATTGGGGCGTCAATTCAGTAGATCTGGTCTACAATACGGCCGACTCTATGTTCTTCGGATCTGTAAAAGGTTTGACTTATTGAGAATTGATTCGAATCATTAGCACTCAATTGAATTGATTTGATCGCAGGCGGCAAACGAGTGGCCCGTTCTGTACCGGGAAGTCTTAAAATGTTCAAAACACCATTGGGGAAGTCATACTTATGTCCATCTCCTCCAGTCATCAATTTGTTTGAGTCAAAGACCGACAAACAGACAGTTGTGGTACGAATGGCTAATGTCCAGCTCCAGGCCTTTCAAATAGAAAAGGGAAAGTTTGCCCCAAGTAAGTGACCATCGATGCGATCGGACAATCACACAATTCCTTTCCAGTTGTCCGCTGCAGTTCCGTTGGCTTCGGGTCTGGAGTTTCGGCGCCCATATATGTGACTCTGGAACAGGACGATAGCGTTCCAGTGATTGTGGGCAGTATTACTTGCATGGTCTCCATGTTAGTAGTGGTCGGGTATGCGGTCTACCGGTCGTGGTTTGTCCGAAGAGTCGATTACGACACTATGACATGAGATGATCACCGATTCAGCAATTAGTTAATTGCCTTTCTTTATGTCTTCCAATTACTCGTGTCTTCCAAATCAGTTATATTCCATCATAAATGTTAACAATCGCTAGATTTAGTCAGTTTCACACTTCATATCCAATCTTATATCTTTCAATATTATCTTCATCGAGGGCTTTACCATTAGTTCTGGGTTTTAGTATTAAATTTAACCCTAAACTAGATCATTCATTTAATGAGTCAACATATTGGTAAAATCTAAATCATTACCACTTTATCTTGACTATTGAGCCATTGTATGATTCCTCTTGGAAGAATCAACGCCTGGGTTAACCCATTTAATAATTTTGATTCTGTGATCATTTGATTAAATTTCAATTTCTGTTTGATTAGAAAACTCTTTCAAATATATTGATATAAAATACTTCACTCATTCATAAAATTGCAATAATTTTCAAAATCATTGTCTCATTTGTAACCAAGTCTTCCAAACAACTGATCTATTAGTCGGAGCTTTGCGTCAAAGTTTTGAATAGATTTTTGTTTTTATAACCATTTACTAAATAATAATTACATTAATTGTGGTCTTATCTGAAAGTATTACCGATTGATTGAAATATGAAATATAATTGTAATATAATTTAAATCATCGCAACATAGAGTTAATGTGATTCATAATAATAATAAAAGAGATTGAATGTAAAATAGATTTATTTGAATGTGATTTTCCAGGACTCGAAGTGATGGTTAAGTTTTGGCAATAAATGAAATTTATGTAAAGTTATGGCTCTATCACAGCATTCGTTGGCTAATTGGCTGACGTCTGTGTCCACGAAGAATAGTCTTCTGACTCGAGAGTGAACTAAAGCCATGGCACACATCAAACAGGGCTCAGAACTTAAATAAAAGTCATATCCAGTGCAAAGATAGTCATTTTTCTGAACTGTATTTTCGGTCTCTTTGTCACCACATCTTTGCAATTGAGACACTTTATCGATGGCCACAAGACATGCGTGTCTTAGAGGATGAGTCGTGACTTCAGATCTACAGCTGGTTATTACTCGATGGTTAGAATCTGTGACAATCGCAGCCATCGATGGCTTTGGTTCAAAACTTTTGCTCATTTCAATAGCTTTTGATATGATCTCAAAAATCATTTTTCGAAATTTTGAGTCAAATAGAGTTGAATTCAAACACTTTTCTAGACTTCAAAAGCAATAAAAATTAATTATTTGATTAAAATTGAATAAAAGGACTGACTATTTGTTTGGATGGAAACTGATTGGCCATAACTTAGAGCCCGAGTCGAAGAGCCGTTTGGTTTTGGGCATCACTTTCGGTACATCTGTTGCTCTGAATGGCAACAAATCGTTTTCGGTTAGGAATTGATTCACTTCTTCGGTTAACCATTCATTCCGATTGTCTTCAAAACCAATGATTACTTCACAGCTATTAATGTTTGACTTAATTCTCTTCAAATGAATTAATTCCTTCAGAGGAATGGCTTTCGTTAAGAAGTCGACAATTTTGGACGTTTTGCTCTTGTCTTTGATCATTGACACTAAAACTGTGCCTAAAGTTTGAATCGGAAGGTTAGCCAACAATTTGTTTCATGTAATTTATCATTTGATTGAAGAATCACCTTTCTCACATTCTGTCGAATAAAGTTCCTCTGCCATAATGGCCTCCAAACCCATATTTTCTAAGCAAGGTGAATTTGTGCTCATTTCATAAAGTTCCTCTATTCAAAGGAAAATCAATTTCAAAAATTATCAAATTATCCCGATTGTGATGATTTTGCAATAAAGCACTTACCAGAACAAACAAATGCCTTTGAAAATGATCTAGTTTACTTTTTGTAAAGTTTAAATTGATTTAAAGTCAATATGAATTAGTTATTACAAAACGATAACTGGTTTTGTAATCAGTGGTCAAAAACAACAACAAATAGTATTTGAATAAACACTCGAAGACTGTATTGAAGACTGTATTGAATACAGAGATTCAAAACTGATTGAAAACATTGTTGTGTTTGCAGTGAAGCCAACCCTCAGTCGAGTCCTTGTTATCCGGTTTTGTGGTTGAGATCAGAGCTGACGAGTCGTTACACAAACACTATTCTCATTCAACAGATTCGAGTCTTTGCGACAAATGGCAGCCAATGTCGGCTCTGAGGCAGTGGTCGTCCCGAAGACCAGACATTTGTGGTTCACTAAAGTGTAAGTATTGTTACGTAATATTTGTGTGAATCTAATCATCAATTATGGCGTTAATGATAGTGAGGACAGACTGTAGTAATCGATGGCTCAATGGCTGAAGACATTGACAGACAGTGTTAGGCAGTGGTCACCGATCGCAGTCTCTAATGACACGCCTTTACATACCTTTTAACTAATTATTAGTTATTAATAGTTATATTAATTATTTGTTTAAAACTATTTTCTTTTGTTTTATTATTTTATTACTTGTTTTCGCTTTAATTTAAAAACTTTTTATGTGTTTGTGTTTTGTCTTACGTTTTAAACAAATACTCAGTTGTCGTAGAAATTAAGACATATTTCCCTGTTTTCGGTCCAAACGGTAAGCGATTTGTCTCTCAATTGATCCCAATTTGCGGTCAAAACTGTTTTGAATTCACTTCGAGGTCATACTCAATGTCCGACCGATTGAATGACAAAATAGTTTTTGAAAAGTTTCCAATTATTTACCGAAAAGTTTCAAAAGTTCTTTAATATCTTTGCAGAGATTTCACACAAATGTTTGGTAAGAAGAAGAAGAAGCCGACGATCTCTGCGCCGACCAATTTTGAGCATCGGGTCCACACGGGGTTCGACCGGAGAGAAGGTATGCCTCGCGTCCCAGAAATTGATTTAAAACTAAACTCGATTTCGTCCAAACTTAAGGCAAATTCGTTGGACTTCCTCCGCAATGGCTGTCCTTAATCCAGGGCCAGAACAGTGGTGCCCGTCCTCGACCTATCATCGATCCGTCGAATATTACTCAGACGGAGATAATGGACATAAAGAGCAATACAATAGTTCGGGGAAACAGCACAACAGGTCAGGAACCAGTAAGTGGACCAGTGATGAGGCGAGCACTGGTCACGCGATCCAATTCACTGCGAAAGGCCGATTCGCCGCCAACACTTCGGCCAAACCGAATGCCTCCTCCATTGCCCGAACACGATGTGGTCGACAACAATGCAATGATGGGACAGAACTCCCATTTGGGAAACCTTCCGATCCCACCACTTCTTAGCCAACAGTCCCAACACTTACATCCCGTACACCATAGCAATCATTCGGCGCCACATATGAATCAACACAACTTTAATCAAATGCGGAACAGTTCGCAGCCATCAATGCCTCCGATGGGACCGCAGATGATGTCCGCCAATAATCAAATGCATTCATCACTAAAACAACAGTTGTCTCTAAACGTTAATCAAAACTTGAAGAATGGTTTCAACGGAAACACTTCAGTGAATAACATATCGCCAAACAATAACACGATTTGGGCCAATAGAGCGAAGTTCTCAGTCCTACCCCAACCCCAACAGCCTGTCATACCTCAACACCCATACCCTCCCAACCAAACCCATCACTTCGGACCCCATTCACCACCACATCATCCTCAGCAGCAAATGAAACCACAGTTGGCTTCGCACCAAATGAATCAACAAAGAGCTAAATCGCCCGTCCATTCGAAGCCTCCGATGGTCGGCCATCAGAACTCATCACAAAATGATCAAATGGTTCCGAACGGACCTCAGATGCCATACCAGACGTCACAGCCAATGATGCCTTCGATGCCAATGCAATCACAGTCCCATTCGGGACCGATGCCCAACATGGGTCCGGTCGGTCCGCCCTTAGCTAATAGTCAAAACGCATACCCGTACCCAAACCAGGGACAGTTACATCCACAACATTCCATTCCAATGTCTGTCTCAACAGCAATACAGCAGACTAGAGGACAGTCTCCACAACAGCCATCACCACAAACAATGGCTTCGAGTCAAATACAATCCCAACCAATGCCTTCGGCACAACCGTCAGCACAACCGCCGCCATCGCAACAGCAATCACAGCAGAGATTATCGCACGAACAGTTCAGAGCTGCTCTTCAACTGGTCGTCAGTCCTGGAGATCCCAGGTTTGAATTCAAATACAATATTCGGATGTTTTAAAAATTCATATTATTTTAGGGAAAATTTGGAAAATTTCATTAAAATTGGTGAGGGATCAACTGGTATTGTCTGTATAGCTCTGGAGAAGAGTTCTTCGCGTCAGGTGGCCGTCAAGAAAATGGATCTACGAAAACAACAACGACGGGAACTGCTGTTCAACGAAGTGGTGATAATGCGTGACTATCATCACCCAAATATTGTCGAAATGTATGACTCCTTTCTGGTCGAAGACGAACTGTGGGTTGTGATGGAGTTCCTCGAGGGCGGAGCTCTTACAGACATAGTGACCCACTCACGGATGGACGAGGAACAGATCGCCACAGTCTGCAAACAGTGCCTCAAAGCCCTCGCATTTCTTCACTCTCAGGGAGTCATTCATCGGGACATCAAAAGTGACTCTATTCTACTCGCGAGTGACGGACGGGTTAGACATTCAACCAATTCCTCTATCAATAAATTTTAATTTTGTTTGTTTTAAACTTTAGGTCAAACTATCAGACTTTGGATTTTGTGCTCAGGTCTCGACTGAATTGCCTAAACGGAAATCTCTTGTGGGAACTCCTTATTGGATGGCACCCGAAGGTATTGATTCTTTGTCACCGGTTCCAGACTTTGATTAACTCTTTGATTATATTTGAAGTGATATCACGTCTTCCGTACGGTCCGGAAGTGGACATATGGTCATTGGGTATTATGGTAATAGAGATGTGCGACGGAGAGCCGCCGTTCTTCAATGAGCCTCCACTTCAAGCCATGCGACGTATTCGGGATATGCCTCCGCCTAAGCTCAAGAACGTACATAAAGTGTCGCCTCGTTTGTTGGCTTTCCTCGAGAAGATGTTAGTTCGGGATCCGTCCCAACGCGCAACAGCACTGGAACTACTTCAGCACCCATTCCTTCATCAGGTTTCGCATTAATCTCAAGCCCTATTCCTTTGGTCTGATGTGACTAACAATTTGCTAACCACTGATAGGCGGGTCCGCCCAGTCTTTTAATGCCTTTGATGCGGTCCTTCCGTCACAGTCCTTGTTGAGAGTCATCCGCCTCTACTGAGTGGCCATTCATTTGAAGCTATTTTTTTTCGGTAATAACTCGCCATTTAATGACATGACTTATATTTATTGCATAATATGTTTAAAGAGTGAGTTCTTTCCAATCAATGCCTGATTTATACCATTTATAAGAAAAGATTATTTTTAATGAATCTCTGAGTTTATAAAAATGTTTTGAAATCTATTTTGAAATATATTTTGAATACTGAGTGGCAATCAATTGACCGACAATTTGAAGCAAACATTTATATCGATCACAAAATCTGTAAATTTTATTATAAGTTATTCTCATTAATTACTTAATTCCGTCCACTAATACATCGATGACTTAATTATGTTGTAATAAATTTTTGGTAATCGGTTGCTATCATTAGTTATGACATTATTTTGACGATTAAAATAAAATCATTTTTACGAGTTTACACAAGTATATAATTTTGTTAGTGATCCCCATCGCGTTCTGCGAACACATGTTCTCATCATTATTGGTCACATAAACCCAAGATTGGCGCTGATCTGCTTTCATGATAAACCATTATCATTGGCCATCTATAGCAAGTCGGAGAATATATTCTTTAATATCTTGTGGAGAAATATTTATATTAAAAACTTTTATATTATTCTCAACCGAAGCTCAGACTTGTTTTGAGTGTTAGCCCAAAGCGAATAACTTGTTTATGTGTTTGAGCTCATAATGGGAGAGATGGAAAACAACAGTTATTTTTCTTTAATACTTATAATGGGTTTTGAGTGCAGTGTTTGAGAAATAATAGTTCACAAAACTTAGAAATGAAATCAATAATACATTTTTGAAGAAACAGATGTTTTTCGGATAAAATCTATTCAATTGTAAACTCAAAAGTGTCGCCGATTTGTGTAATCATTGTTACAAATCATTTCACAATTTATTCATTAAACTGTTGTTTCGAAGAAAATTCTGTTTGATTTGATTCTTAACGACTGTTTTACTGACAGACCATTGATTACCCGTCCGTGAGAGCCATTCCCTAACCATTGCGACCATAACTAGAATCGAATGACTTATTCTTTGTTCAGACTCTGATGGCATCAGTGATGGCATTAAATGAATAATTTATGTGAATCTGAATAAAACGACTAAATTGACGGAAATTTCATTGAATAGGCTTTTAATACGATTTGGAAATGAGGTTTGGGTGTAGAGGAAAGGTATTTAATGATTGATGCGGACCTCAATCGGACGGCTCTAACGGAAAACACAATCTTATAAATTATTTAGAGATAGAAATTGCAGAAAACATTGGATTCATCGCAACAAATGGTGTGAATCACGCATTCGTTGCCATAAGTGTTGTATATGTTTAGTGAATTCAGTTTTAACGCAAACTTTTAAATAATAATCAGTTTCGTTGACACCCTTTCGATGGGTTGGAGTCCTTAATGACTTGGATTAGTTAGAAAATAGAAAATATCTCAATATTTTCATCATTACTATCACTTCATACTATCGTTTCTTTAATTAATTGCTTATTTAGAAGTTGTGGAATTGCTTTTCCATCTCTTCCATCGCTTCCATGATGTCTATGATGTCGAAGATTGGGTGAGAATAAGATCGGAGGCAATATCGATGTGCAATCATGTGATTCTGTGGTCAGTGAGGCTAAAACATTAATACAGCGGACCTTTTCAGAGCTAGTATTGACTGAAAGCAAATTTATTTGCAAATCAACATAACATTCAATAAAAGGGATAAACATTTGAGACCCTATTTGTGTGTCTTCTGATTGCCTTTGAATCGACTTCTTTTGTGATGACATTTGGTTCAGAGTCTCAGCCAAAGACTCATTCCGTTGAAAGACATTAATATCTTTTGCCGATAAAAGCAATTCTCAATCTATAGTAACGCAAATTCATTTAAATTCGTTAATTTTTTATTAAAGTATTAATCAAATGTTCGTTCGTTTGTCAGAGAATTTAATTTAGTTTTATTTGTTTTGTGAATTTCATTGTTCGGTAAACTTGTTTTCAATTACTTCTTCATATTGAAGACAAATAGAAAGACAAACACTTTTGAATTGAGTTCGTTTGAGATAAGAATCCAATCGTTTTATTACTTGAGTCAAAAATTCTTCAGCTATTCCTCCGAAGCCATAGAATCGTTGCTCAGAGACCATAATTATGGCAAAAGTCTTGTGAGTATTGATTGTGTGTTAGATCTCAGATCCAAACGAGTCATCAAATCTTTTCTTTAATGAAAGACTTTGTTTCTATTTAGAGAACATTTATTGTCATTTGATTTGAAATTCTATATATTATTCAAATGATAATATTTTTGGTTCATTTCGGAGAATATTATTTTTATTATTATCTTTCAATAATATGAGTAATGGAAAAACACAAAGAGAGGGATCCCATGATTACCTGACCATCAAAAGTATTGTTTCCCAACAAATTCAATGTCAGAGATATTTTTGGTTTGTTTCAAAATATCAGAACTGAAATCGTTATACAGAGATGTTTAATACCCATTGCGACAAATTCTGGTCATCACTAATGCTTTGTATTTCATATAATTTCTGTTTTTATTGGTTTTATATTTTCAAAACACATAGAATTCCCAAAAAATATTTGATTGTGATTTTAGAAAATGATAACAAATCTAATTTAAATAATTGCATAAATGGTTTGTGTGAACCAGATTCAAGTGAATTAACTTGGGATCTGTTTATGTTATCACTCCTTTTGATCCAATGTTTGTCTAAGAAGTGAATTCTGAGCGGTTGACGAAGTGATAACACGTTTACATATATGACATCGAAACTCGAAAACTGAAAGATCTATATATCGGAGAATCGGTTGCAATAAATCTAATTTTTGTCGGTCTTTCAAAGTCTTGTTTGTCAACCGAATGACTTATAGATTCCGTGAGTTCTCCCGAACTCTTTATTACCTCGTCTTTGCTGTCAATGGCATCGATGTCTATCACATTCCCAGATATTTGTCATCCAATATATTCGATCACAAAATTAATTGAAATTTTCAGCATATGATCAATAGTTTTGTTCACTTCGACAGAATTGCTAACCAATCGACCATTTGATACATTAAGCATGCGATTTGTGGACAGCCATTCAAACTTAACAAAACTGTCGCACATATAAGAGGAATATGTGAACGAAATGTATTAAATTAATGCTTGAAATATAATATTATATAAGAAACAGAGAGATTTCTCTTAAATCAGAGATGACCAATACGGGTATTTCTAAAACCTCCTAGAGCTGAAAATTGGTCCAAACCGCTCCCCTAGTTAAAGATCGAGGGACCCGTAATTTACCTGCCGGGAACCGGATTTAAACTGAGTTTAACCATAGTTAAATCCAAATTAACGTAATTCATACGAATAGCCCTACCCCTAGACCCCACTAGAGCCGAGACCGATTTCCTAAGGGGATACCCTCTTAGACCTCTTGGCCATCCTTGGCTTAAATCTAATATAAATCTTTATTATTTGTTTGAATGTATTGATCGATGTCTTGAAATTTGTTGACAACTTATTTGTAATTCATTCCAATGTTTTTCACTCACTATTTCAACGTTTAGAGAATTGAAATATTGAACAGATTTTGTTTTCGTCTGACTTATTGTATCTAAAGATAGATATTTTGGTTAAATTTAGCGCAAACTTAGCACAAAATCAAAAAGAGTTCTCATTTAATCTTCAAAACTTGATCTTTATCTCAGAGATACTTCAATTTTGATTCCCCATCAGGGATGGCGAATAAGGGGTGGTTTCCTAACCCCCCTCTAGACCCGAAAAATTGACAAAAACACCCCCGCTAGAGAAGAATCGAAGAACCCCCTAAGACCGGCGCGAAGCCCAGGCCGCAAATGGCCGCCATTTTGCCGACATAACCGGATTCAAACCGGATTAAACTCTGAATTTAACTGGATTTAGCCATAATTCAGCACAATTAACTATAAATTAGCGTAATTAAGGCCTTGATTAGCCTAATTATCGAAAGAACTGCTTAATTCGGTTAAAAT
>JAQGAJ010000558.1:0-14201 GCA_034689365.1 Liebstadia similis
GTTTGACTTATCGCTAATTATTTAATAAACAATTGATTTATTGATTAATTATTTAGTATTTATGTCATTCCTATTGAACTAATGTTTTTCAATAAATTCTTCCGATCAGAGCGTTATGACAGCGAAGACGAAAACATTGCTCTCGATTGGGACAAACGTAAGCCATTCCGACCATCGCTAAGACACTGATAGCTCTAACCATCTCTTTGTCTTCCGCAGCGGTCAATGAGAACCTTCAAGAGATCCTTTACCACATCACTCGAAAGGATGGCGTTTCCAAAGGGCAGCGCTTGGCTTATCTCAATTGCTTCACAAAACTGTGTACTAAAGTCCAATCAATATCCGAAGACGTCTGCGGTCTTACCATCGATGAGATATTTTGCTGGTATTTTAAACTTTTCGTCATTTTATGAATTAAAATAGAAATTATTGAAACGGATATCAAAACGGATGCGAAAAGTAATGAATACTAGTTTCTAATCGCTTATCAGATCTGTTGTAGTACTAAATGTTTTGCGATAAAGTGTTTTCTAATGAATACCGGTTTCGATTAACCATTGACTCGATCTAAAAGTTTGTTTCTTCGGAATAGCATTCGAGTGGCGCTCTTTCATGAGGCCGGAGAGGTGAGAGCCGCGGGTCTTCGTGCGATGCGGTATCTGCTGAAGGACGCGGAGTCAGTGGACGCTGTATGTCGGGTCAATTTACCACTACTGATATGCCGATCGATCGATATAGTGTTGGACAACCGACTCGAACGCATTCAAGCTCTTCGTCTGGTTCGGCAACTCTTGTCACTCAACCCAAAGAAGTTCCCGCCGGCGATCACTCGTTGTTTGGTTGCGATCGCAAAGGATGGCATCCAAGAGCGAGATATGTTAGTGCGGGCGTGTTGGGCTACCATAACGGAATTGACTGTATTGAACCCGACATCGAGTCACTCGTCGGGAGGTTTGAGTGCTATAATCAAAAGTGTTTTGCAGTCCAACCAAACCCATAACATAAGCGAAGCCCTCATCAGTTCAATACTATTTCTCTTGAATTCTCCCAAAACAAGACATTTTATTCGATCCGATCTTGATTTGCAACACTTTGTGGCGCCATTTACTGATGTCCACGGTTTCGGCGGTGAATACTGTGAGAGTCACGAACAGAAACTTCTTCGATACGCTGCTTCCAAGAACGCGATCTTCTCTATATTGAGATCGTGGCCGGGATTAGTGTATATGTGCCGAGTGTCCAATCACTATAACTACATATTGAGTGGTTTCGCCAACAACAGCAATGTCTTAGGGGTGGAGTCGGGAAGTGATGTCCCGAATGGGATCGAAGCCCTCATAAATATGCTTCACTTGCCTTACACAGACATTCAAAGATATATCATTGAAATATTTTTCGAACTCTTCAATCTTCCAATCCCTGAGTGGACGGATGACTTTGAAGAGGCGCTCATATCTTCGGACATGTCTTCGATGCAGGACTCGTGGCATCTTTACGATGGCTTTGTCGCAGCTGAAGGAAAAGCTATTTTGCCATTCATTACGAAAAACCGAATCAATCTTCAGAACAACTATTTAGCGCTAGTTTTGCACTCATTTATAAATTATGGTCTCATCGAAGCGCTCGTCTCTGTTATCCTCAACTCCATTGACAATAGCTGTTCGGTCACCTCAACCATTCTGTTAGGAGAACTCTTGTATCTGTCCAGTTGTCTCTTACCGTCCGACTCTTCCCATCGTTGCCAAAGTCTGCCAACTCTTATGACCGCTTCAATGAGTTGTTCGCCAAAAGAACGAGAGATAGCGAACGCTTCCATTTCTAACTTGAATCGAATGCACGAACTCAAGAAAAGAGGATCCGTTCCCTGCAGTTTGTATTTGGACCAAATGCTCCAATTCTGTCAGCCGTTGACATCACAGAGCCATTCGAACAAATTGTCAAAAAGTAAAATTCGTAGTCATCTTAAGAAGAATGCGGACGAATCAGTGATTCAAATGATTAAGAACTCTCAAGTGCTGAGAAGGGAGTATAACAACTGGGATTGGGATCTGATAGACAGTGTTTTGCGATGGCCGGGCGACGCACTCAGGAAACTGGAAGACACTAATCATCACAAAGCGTTTGTCAAACGACTTCTTCACTTCTATAAGCCTTCGACCAAACAATTCTCTTATGTGTCTAATAGTGATGAAAGAGAGCGCATAATGTGTGTCGTCGGCCAACACTTCCTCGACTTTCTTCTGGAAGCAGACGATTCCAAAGCTCACGAATATATCGAAGAGTTCTTCATAGACCTCGACAGTAGTTTCTCTCAGATAACGGTTGAAATCCCTCCGCAAAATGCAATCCTAAGTCCGGGTCGACTACTCAGTACTTTGAGTCACTCGTACTTCCTTTTCATCGGAAGACTAACCAACTCTAACAAAGGGAAGAAGTGGTTGGAGAAGACGGGTGTTTATCAGTATTTCCTCGATTTAATTAGTCTGTCCTCACATGACGTGTATATGAAACTAATCGTTTCGAGTCTTGACTATTCCAGTGAAGTGAATAACTTTTCGCGAACTCTCCTCAACAAAGTGTTGACCTCTGTGTCCGAGTCGGCCCGCGTTTATGCAACAAATTATTTACGGGTTCTCTTGAGAGCCGGTGTCTGTGATTTCAGCAAATGGGCGATCGAGATGTTAGTTCTGCAGCTCTACGATAAGAGTAGTGCCGTCTCTTTGGCAGCTATTGATGTCCTCCAAGAAGCGTGCGATGCGACCGAAAACCTGGAATCGTTGATATCATTGCGACCCTCGTTATTACATTTGGGAGACAACGGACTCCTATTATTGATTAGATATCTGTCACTTCCTTCGGGCTTCAAATTCCTTCGCGACGCAAATTTCATCGACTTTGAACTGAATCGATGGCAAAAGACATTTAACTTCAAATATGTTCGTATAGTCGAAGATCTGCTCTGCGAGACCTTTACCTGTCATAACAGGAGCGAAGACGGAACTTATGGTCGAAGAAGTGACAAAAAGAATTCATCGCAAAAGAATACATTCATTCCGCCCCATCTCTACGGCCAGTTGGCACAGACCAGCGATGGCTACGAACTACTCCTTAAGGAGGAATGTCTGTCAGTTCACTATCAGGTGATTCGTTCGCCTGACATAAGCACAGAAACCGGTGTTATTCGTCTGAAGGCAGCCCTTTGGGCGGTCGGACACGTGGGGGCCACTCATCTCGGCTTTCAGTTGATAAGTGAGTCCGAAATGATTCCGATTATCGTAAGAATGGCAGCGCAATCACCGATACTCTCACTGAGAGGAACGTGTTTTAATGTGTTGTGTCTTTTGGCCACAACTAATGAGGGCTCAGACCTTCTCCAAGAGTACGGCTGGGAATCCATTCGACACTCACATCACGAAAAGTTTTGTTTAGTTGAAGAGCCAAAAGTTGATAGTTTAGCCAATTTCATGATGAGTAGAACCCATACCTGGTCTGTGAGCACCGTCTCTAATAAGTTTGATTTGCTTTCGGGCACTGACTTTGAAGCGACGCCAACCGAAAAATTAGTCACTTTTGACTTCAGCCGAAGCGACGCCTCATTCTCTGGAAGTTTACCGTCGCTTACCGTCGAAGGCGGCGATGATTTGAGGAAAAAGAAGATATCGTTGCCATCGAAACAATTGCCGCGAGTTATGAGCCTTTCTCCACATCATTACCGAACAGTCATTGATTCGCGACCGCGATCTTCATCTGATACTCCAAATGTGACGCAAACTGCAAACCAAAAACATAATACGATAGATGCGGACGAAAGCGATTGCGGTTCCGGTATTTGGTTTCGACAACAGAGCAACGAATCTGTGATTCAATCAGCGGTTTCCGTGTCTGACATCGACTCTTCGGGCTCTACAATAAAGCCGGAACGACATGACAGCGGACTCATAGCTGACTCTTCGGCGCCCATTATTGTGATGACAAGTAGTAAATCAAATACTCTTACAGTTCACGAAACTCCTAACTCGAAGCGAAAGATTTCTGAACCTTTGGGCACATATTGTCCACAAACTACCGGAAGAGACGAAAGAAGTGATAGTAATGAAAGTTCACACAACAGTTCGGGCAAAAGCCGATCCGGAAGTCTGGCCGAATCGACATCAGGAGTGTCCGCGAGTTCCTATGATTCTTCATCTCAAACGCTAACACTTTCACAACGACAACGAAACAATTTGAGTCCAATCGCGAGTCAATCTTCAATTAATACTTCGACTCAATCTTCTGGCGTTAAATCGATGACTACATTATCAAACACTTTGCCGCGGATCGGCTCAAAGATCTTTGCGGTAAATCAAATTGAAATACTGACAGCGAGTGAATCAATTCCCAGTGCGATTGATGCTCACGGATACGCAACTCTTAGAGCCATTCAGAAGCGTAGAGTCCAATCATTATCTGCTGCTTCTTATGAAGAAAGGCGTTCTTCTGAGGAAAACGAAGACAGCATTCGCGAGAGAACCGGATCTGTAATCACATTCGAGAGAAAGTCTTCGCGATTTAGTAGTGAATGCAAAAGTGATTCTTATGATATCGACGACAAGACATTTATGGGACTCTGTTTACCGAAAACTCTTTTCCTTATTTTCGAAGTTAACGTATGTCTTATCACAAAAGTAATTATCGAAACATAATTTGAATGATTTTGATCTCAATTCTAGTCTGAAGTAAAGCAAAATCGAAAGGTTTCGATGAGATGTCAACCGAGCGATTGGAAGACACATTTGGACCGAATGACAAACGAACAGATTCTCTTCAATCACGGACTCGAGTTTCATAACGACACTAATTGTTTGGTTTGTTTTAGAAATAACTCGTTTTCAGAATTAATAGTCAATCGTAAGTGAAATCGCTTTAAATGTTTCGTTGATTTCAATTGTTTTCGATAATCAGATAATATGTCAAACAATTCATTCATCAAAAGTCCATTGAGTGAGACCTCAAATATTCCGAACCAAGTGCTGAATCGTCGGGAAATCCTCCGATTTGTGACCAATTTGGGCGGTGCTGTTCACGCAAAACAGGCAGAGCAGGGACTTCTCAAGTATTGATGTCTACCACTGTTTGGTTAAACGATAATTGATTTAATTCTTTTAACAGTCTTAAACAGAAGTGTCCGCAAGCTTTTGAAGATATCTGTCTCTACACAGAAATAAGTCTTCAACTCTCGACTTATAACTTCCGTATGTCTGCGCGTCGGTTCCTTCAGGAACTCTTCCTCGATGTCCACTTTGATCAGGTTTTTTACTTGTTTACTATATTTATGCTTATATTTCAATCACCGCAACAGATCTACTCCGAAGCCGACTCAATAATCCGCCGATTGTCGGCTCCGACGGCGTCCCAAACAAATCATATCAATAGTACAGCAAAACCCGAACACTCTTTGTCCTGAAATCGTTTCTGTGATCCGACACAAGTGCCACAAATGCGACCATAAGGTAGAAGAGAGTCAGTCCTCAGCTCATCGATAGATAACTCGCTTTCGGCTCTATTTTATTACAACTGATGCAAACATTTGTCTAATCCATCAATTGATGTAATTAATAGTATTTTATTATCAATTGTTTTAAACCATTACTTATGAAATGGAATTAATTATGAATTTCAGTGGTTTTGTGTTTCGAGACACAGACCGAGACCTGCGGTCCGACACCCGAACTATTGCTAAACATTAGGGAAATTAAATGAGAGGCCAATGAAATAATGTATTCGTTATTAATTTGTTTAATATTTTAATTAAATATTTTAATTAATTTAGACTTTTGACCGTTGGGTCGACATATCAGCAAAACTAGCCATTCCTCCCATTCCTGAAGGCTTTTCTTTGTCTTTTGCCTTCACTTTTGACTCAATGTTCGAAACTTTCGGTTCGTTCTTAGGTTTGTCTTCATTCGCGCGGTCATTGTTTTTGCGGTCTTTCTTTAGAACAAAGATCACTAAAAGTCCGATAATTGCAACCAAGACTATGATCACTACAATTAGAATCAATATAAAGATCCAAATGTTGTTTTCATCCGACGGTTTAATCTCTTCGTCCAATAGCGGACACGAAAATAATTCTTCGGAACAGTTGAAGAAGTTTACTGAAGTGCAGTAATAGGTGTGCCGTTGAGGACGGAATCGGCCGTTCTTTGGATCGAAATTATGGTCATTTAACTTATGTTTTATTGACATTCAGTGAAGTCAACTCACGTTAAAATCGGTTCCACTGAAGACAATATAACGGTTTTTAGTGAATAAATAGAATTTTATTTGTTTTCCCGAATTGTCTTCTTCGACATAAACGGATCGAACTCTGAAATCATAAGGAAGACCGAGATTTTCGATGTGTTGTCCCAAACTGTCGGTCGTCAAAGACATCGTTGACATGGAAAACGCCCAATACTTGTCTTCTGGAAGTGTTGAACAGATATTTATAAATCATTAAATTAATAATCGGTTTTGACCTTCAATGAAATGGACAGTTCGGGAGTCCTTGTGATACAGAATAGCGTCATAGTCTCGAAAGGGAACTCCTTTGAAGAACTGATCGATTCGAGTGAAATCTTTGGCTTCGATTGATTTGTTGATAATGTCATCGCTTTCGCTCGAAATGAATGACCCGTTCTTAAGAACAGATAAGATAATTGGTTTTGAAACCCAAGAATTACTCATTGCTTATAAGGACTTACTCTAAATATATAAAGAGTTGAACCGTCGGTAAAACTGGCGGACACAACGTGTCTGATCCCGAACTTGAAGGGTGTTTTGAAGTTAGCGGCGAAATGTCTACGAGAAGTGATGTTAGCGATGATGGCCTCGTCGTACTTCGGTTGGATTCCGGGTCCACTGAAATTCCAGAGCCATTCCCGAAATACCAGAAGTTGATTGCCGTCGTGTAATCGGATAATGTCATCGAATTCTCTCCAATGACAGAAAGACGGCGGACATCCTAATAGTTCTTCGTTGGCGCCGACGATAAGATATTCTGTGTTCTGGGGTTTTAAGCTATGAATTGATACCGAAATCATTTACTTTTGCCTACATTTGTGATGTCGAACAAAGAAAAGGTTCCGTTTCTGGTCCTCAGTTCGAGATAATGATTGATCTTATTCTTGAAATCATTGAATGATCGGCTGTGAGACAGATATGCGGCCGAATCGAAGCCGTATTCGTAACGCTTTCCCCTTTCGAACTCTTCTTCAGTTTCATTCAAACCTCGGTCTTTAAACGCGAAACTAATTACTTTACCCTTTCGTTTCCGGTCTTAGGGTTGAAGTTATAGTTTAAGATAATGTAGAAAATGATATAATTAGGTATACCTTTGACATAAACCCGAACCGGACTGAAGAACCCGTTCGAGTCAGCCATGTCTACAGCGAAGATGTTTTCGAATCCATTGGCTTCGATGTCTTTGTTTCTCGTGAAACCCCAAATGCTTTCATTGAAGAGAACTGGTTCGTGGACTTCGGTCACCTTATGGTCAGTGAGACTAAGGTTAACCATTCGGGAGCGATCGCCGAACGCGAAAAAGGCTGCGTTATAGGCATAGCTCTGGTCAGCGAACATCCAATCGGAAAAGGCGGCGTTGTATTCCTCGTTTGGCTTTTTCCCGTCCCAGAAGTCTGTCTCTTCTTTGATACCGACTTCGTTGAAGAATATCTCTTTGAATACAACGCTTGTGTTTTGCCATCCGAGGGTTGAAGTCATCTGAAAGAAAGAGAAGAGTTTGCCGTCGGTTGAGAACAGATACACGACATGAGTGTTCGGATTCTTGTTCTTTCGCGCTCTGAATCCATACTTAAAAGAGATCTTTTCATGGGTTTCGGTACAAAACGGACGGATCGATGGATTCAAGTATTGGTCGATGAAACTGGAATTCGATGCCACAGAAAGTGAGAACAGTTTGAACTGAAAACATATTAAAAGTTGTGTCCGAACGAAGAAGACTTACCACAAACAGAAGACAAAAAGACTTCATTTCTAAAGAATCGATAGTCAGTTGAAATTTGAAAAATGGTTCAAACAATTAATGGCGCGATCATTGATCACAAAAGCATTTGATTTCTTAATTTATTGATCACTAGTTATTGAACTAATGGCTAAACACGATCTTCAGATAATCCGAACAATTGATGGTATTTTAGATAATATTATGGTTAAAGAAATTAATTTTTAATTTATTTAATTTTCAGTAATAAAACTCTAATTCAAAACACTTTTCATCGGTTAAGACGACGCCTGAACTAAAGCCTCGGCCACTTCGACAGCAATCATGGCCTCGGCTTTGGCCACTTCGCCCGAGGCTGAGTTCAATTCCTGTTGGGCTTTGGAAAGTGCTTCTCGAGCGGCGCTATTGTCCAGATTTTCGAGCGGAACGGCCTCTTCGGCTAATAATTGGACCGATGAATCATCATTGATGGTAACGGTTCCGCTACTGACTGAACAAACCGTTGAAGATGTGGTCAATGGGATCGCAAACATATCAAGAGATCACTTACCGAAATACTTTTTGACCGCTCCTTCGTTCTCATAAACGGTGACCACTCCGGGCTTAAGTACGGCCAGAGTCGGCACGTGATTCGGCAAAATACCGAAACTGCCGCTAAAAGATGGGACATCGACTTGTTTTACATCAGTTGCGCCGTAAAACACCTGACATTTGCGGTGATTTTGGATCAATTAGACAAATGACCACAAATTTAGGACAAAAATGTCTTCACCTGATAGGGAGATGAGAAGGTCAGAGGCATTCCCGAAGCGTATCGACGGGACAATTGGCTGACCACTGATGAGACCCGTGTGGCGAACGTGCGGTTCGTAAGCCTGAAGACTGCGGACATATCTCTTGGGTTTTGTTGTCTTCTGTCTTCTTCTGAGGTCTAATCGATCGGCAAATGATTTCAAGGATCACATAAATTATATGAATCGAAGTTATGATACCTTTTGTTGTTTGACTGCCTTTGCGTTCATGTATTCAAAGGTACGTAAAATGCATTTGTGATGAGATTTAATTAACGTCTTTATTGAACGAAAGTTTTGATTATTTAAAAGACAAAAATGTAAACAAATGTCAATCAAAAGAGTGATTCGATTGACATTCAACTGATCCCAAGACATGAATAGCGTTGTCAGACATTGAGTACCACCGATGACGATGTCTTCATATATATTGAGAGCGGTTTATGAATACGAATCAAATGACAACAAAGTATTGAACTTCAAAGTCGACGAAAAGTTTGTTGTGATTAAAGAGATTAAACCAAACGATTGGGTCTATTGTGTCAACAGTTCCGGTCAATTGGGTTATGTCCCCAAAGACTATGTCGTTGAAGAACAGGTCCGTAGTGTCCACTCATTTCAAGAATTATCTTTAAAACCACTGATTTTTGACTTCTTTAGCAAATGCGTGAAAACGATTGCTTGGCTTTAATCGATTCAATCGCTCAACACTTGGACTCAAAACACAACGACACCAAAGCCCTGACCGACAGACAAGTAAAACACGCGCAGATGTCAGTCCCGATCGTCCGTCCATTTCGTCTTTCAATTAAATTTTGCATTATTTACAGAAAATTAGCGCAAATTCGATGCGAAGTCGTTCAATTGATATTTAAGAAGAAGACTCCAGAAGTGATTCCAGAGGACACTAATGGCTCAGAATATGATGGCTCGCCATCTGAACAGACCTTTGATCTTCAAACTAACGCATCTCCGGACAGAACCCTTAATTCTGCTCAAACGGTTCCGATGAATGGCTCACAAAATGATAAGAAAATTGAACCAAAAATTGAATCTAAATTTGAGAATAATTTCGGAACAGTTGGGACGCGCGGCGATGTTATTAGTGGTAACACAAAAGCTCAGATAATAACCATTGAGACCGCAAAGTCTGTTGAAATTCCCGATTCATTAATTCCAGATCTAATAGAGAGGGTTAGGGTTACCACAGATCTGAACCACAATATGTGTATTTTCGCCGTCAAAACAGTCATTGAATGTCTTTCAGAACGAATTCCCGAATGGAATTCCGATTGTCTGAAAATAATAGAAAAGTTGTCGAAAAACATCGACTCTCCGAACCCAATCGTCCAGAGCTCGGACTTAATTAACTTAAAGGCTGTATTCAGGAAACTGTGGGACTGTAAGAACGACGAGCAGCAGAGGAGTTGGCCCGTGCATAGAGACGAAGACATCATCAAAGGATATCTCGAAGATCTCTTTCAGATCATCTCCAATGCCAACCCGGTCTTCATCAGGGATGAGATCTGTGGTCATCACTATGAAAGAGTGCATATGTTAGTCACGTACTATCAGATGGAGACCCGAAGATCGCTTCGAATGAAGTTATACGCGATTTTCATTTGTCTAATATCTCTCTTCGAAGATATGATTTGCGATTATTTCCTCACTTCCGTATTGCCGGCAGAATTGGCCGCAGAAATGAGGAATTATATCGATGACAGCGAGCGCTGGTCTTCGGCAGCACTTCTCTTTACAGCCATCTTCAGCACTGGCCATAAGCCTCCGATTAATATCTATTCCCATATAAACGAGAAATTTTTGTGCGAACAGCTCGACCTCATTGAAGGGATTGACTCCTCTGGAACTCGAATCGATGTCGATATCAGTGCTGAGAACAGCATCGCTCCCATTCTGTCATTCAATCTTCATTTCGACGATTCTTCTGATAATTTGGTTCTCAAAGCTCTTAGCAGTCGAAGAAATGCGAGTCAATTGACAGAGAATTTAGTTTCATATCTCAATTGGGAAGAAGACATCACTAATGTCTGCGGCCGTCAAATCAATAAACAGTCAAACGAAACGAAACCGAATTCTGCCCTAAAGTTGTTGATAGAAATGTTCGCAAACAGTGTGGTATCGAAGCTCTTCTACTATAACGACGTCCGCGTTGTGATCGATATAATCATTCGTCAGCTCAATAACCTTCCCGTCGGGGATAAGGTTTGTTGTGATCACTCATTTCTATTATATCTCATTCATTAACTCATTTTCTCAGAATATCTGTTATTATCTAATTCTGATTCGAAATATACTGAAAAACACTGAATATCGTGAAGAACCGCATAAATTGGACGAATTGGTCAAATGCTTACGAAGTATTCAAAGTCATGAATTGAGTAATCCATCGGATCTTCATTTGGTTTCTCAGATCAAACAACAATTTCCGACACTTTTTAATAATTCTGTGATTTAGATATTATTTACTTTATATTAGTTTAGTTTTAGAATATTTTAATGTAATTCCAATCATCTCTTTATTTAAGTGTTGAGTCAAATAATTTCAAATCAATTCCAATTATTTTAGTCATAAACTCAAAGAAATTGTTATCCATTTTGTCGAAAGTATCCCAAAGTCTGTGCAATTGTGTAATCAATTGAATGATCAAAACGATTGACAAACAGTTTCCGAAGACTGTCTGCAAATGAGAGCAACTATTTGTCCACTGAATGACACAAATATTTATTTCTTATATATTTTGTTGTATTTATTGGTAATAAACGTAATAATAATTATCTTAACCTTAAATACCAAACAATTGGTTGACATTTGTTTATGTCTTAAGACCTCTAATAAAAGCGATCGTATATAACATCGAAATGCAATGAAATTACTATTAATTTGACTTTTATTTCGATCAAAACATGAATTTCTCTCGACTTTTGAGAAATGAATGTTTAATACAAATGCCATAAAATGTATGATAAATAGCCGACAGTTCCAGAAATGCCATTAAAGACCTCGATATTCACAAAAATAGCCATAAATTCTCGATTCTGTGTCACAATTGGTATTTATATCTCTAGACATAAGAATATAACATATGATGTCTTATCGCCAACGATAAGACTCACGGCTGAAGACATGTTATCTCTTGTCGGGCAGTATCTGTCGGGTCGTGCCGTAGGGCGTCATTCCTGACTGTGAGGCCCCTCTATTAGTGCCCGACTGAAGACCGATAACCGAATGGCTTTTGTTGAGGACTTCTTTACTGAAGGAGCGTTTGTTCTGTTGGGCGACTTTCACTCCAATCACGGGTCCATCGAATCGCTTGTTTTGGGCCTAAAATCAACCGAAAGGGCATTAATTGGTTAATGATTTGAAGCCAAGTGTTTGCCTACGAGTCCGCCCAATGCCAGCAAACAATTGACGACCTGTTTTGCAACGGAAACAAAATTCATTGATTTGTTGAAGAATAGAACCGAAATAATGGAATCGATTACATCGATTGTAATCGAGGGTCCAATCATACCATATAGAGGTTCTTCCGTTCGTAGAGATCATTGACTTGGAAGAGGTCATGACTTTTGAGGCCATACTTTTCGCAACCATTGAGAAACATTTCTAAGTTTTCCCTCTGTATTGCATCGATTCAAATGAGACAATTGAGAGAATCATTGAAACCATGAGATAATTTTGAATTACATTTCAAATGAATTATTCAATACCTGTTTGAACGGAGCTTTAGATTCATTAATCTTGTGAACAGAGCCGGGTCTCAGAATATTGATGAGGCTATCGATGGAATTACCGTTACTTTCATTTCACTATTGACCTCAAGAGCCGACCCAAAGCCGTACTCACGTGCAGAGAGCGATCCCATCTTTGAGGGCGTCAGCGAAGTCGAACTGATCCTGAAATCCTTGATCTTGATTACGGGCACAAACGGGTAATTGTGTGACCGCACGAACCCAATGAAGGGCTTCCATCGCAAGACTCATATCGAACTTAGACTGAGCCTAAAGATTAAGGACATTATAACGTCTAATGATTATCACTTCGATCTTCAATATGTGGACGATATGTCTCATTAGGACACAAATGGTAACAAACATATCGATTGTAACCAAATTGATCTCACCTTTAGCTGACATTCTCTGCTGAGGCCATAACTCGGGCCCTGATATGCCATCGAAACGATTCCAAACGATTCCAAACACTTTTCTATTATTTGCCAATACTTTTGATTATTTCGTTTAACACATAATAATCATAAAAGTAATAAATTTTCTCATATTTTCTTAACTCATAACCAAAAAGTAGTTTTCGTTTGATTTAATAAATTAATCAAAACTCGAATTCAATGCCAAAGAGTGAGAAGTTTTGCTAAAAAGACGAATACAACGAAAAAAGTTAAGTCATTGAGTGTTTGGCGTTAAAAATGTTTGAAATGTTTGAATTGATATCAAAATTTAATCGCTTGGAAGTCGAGTCGAGTCGAGCCGTGCTTTGAATCGAAAACATTTAACCAATTATTCATCAATTATTGCATTGAAATAGAATTTTTAGTCAACGATCGTTTGGTTTTTGTCAAAAAAGTTGTTTGATTTCAATCATAACATAAATGAATGTTATTTTAGAAGTGAATTGAAATTCAAAACGAGCTAATCATCCGATTCCAGACCTCGTCTATTGATCCAAACCATTGAACCGAATTGTAATCTCACTATTGTTTTAGTTCTTTTCAGTCGATGTTCGCAACAATTAATCAATTGTTTTAGATCTGAAGCAAAAGGAAAGAACGAATTGAAGTTTGATTTGATTTGTTTGTTATCTCAAATAGAGATATCATCGAAGAGAGGTCTCAAACATCTCGACATTCATTTATCCAAATCTGAACTCATTTTATTCAATAATTTAATTACCGTTGAAATTAAATTAACTTCACTTTCAGACAATTCTTCGTTTGCTTGAAATTCGAGTCAAACCATTAAAACCATTAAAATTCTGTGAAATATTTGGCAAAACTTTAGTCAAAGATCGGTTGAAATTACTTTAATTCTTTAAAATTAATACTTTTTTAGATCAATAAATCATAATTTGTAGAAATGATTACGAAATGAATTCGAAGAAAGACTGAGAGCTATCGGAGGAAATACCAGAGGAATGTCTGATGAGTTCAATTGAATAATTTGAAGAAACAAAGCGTCAGACAAACAAAGAATTAGATCAAATGGTTTGTCCACTAAATTAAAGCAAAAGAGGCTTTCGATACAAAACTTCCGAAATTTAGTCATTGCTTTCGAATTGATTTGTGAAGTGAAGACAAATTCTGTCTATTATTGAATCACAAAAATTCAAATAACCTTTTATTGAAAGTCTATTTCTTTTGATCGTTTGAATAAAATATATGAAACATTGAACAAAA